>CAJNOQ010002791.1:0-22647 GCA_905250885.1 Didymodactylos carnosus | reverse complement strand
GGAATACAGGATGGAGCAATTCAGGACTACAGGATGATAAGAATACAGGATGGTAGGACTACAGGGTAATAGGAATACAGGATGGAAGGACTACAGGATGATAAGAATACAGGATGGAAGGACTGCAGGATGATAAGAATACAGGATGGTAGGACTACAGGATGATAGGAATACAGGATGGTAGGACTACAGGGTCGCAGGAATTTAAGAATGCAGGAATATCACAGGATGGATAGTTTGGCGTTGCCGCAATATCGATGTTTATTACGTTGCTGTAATCGAAAATTGATATATTATCTGCCCATGCATACCCATTCCTGCTCGTACCTACTGATACCTACACGAACCTACCCATACGTTTTCCTGAGTGGCAATATGAGGATGACAATGCGGACTTGTAGAAAACTGACAGTAACACAGGAACGGTCGGTACAGAGCACTAAAAGGACCGGAAAGGCAACGGCGTTGCGTAACTGAAGTTAGGTCTACCTGAACATTCAGGATGGCGGAAGGGGGAGGTGCTGCATGAGAGTGGGTAACCAGCGAACATTTGATCTCGTTTAATGAAGTGCACGATAAGTTTTATATTATTAATAGAAAGTTTTCACAGTTAAGAAAGTCCAATTAAAAATCAATTCAGATTGAATTAGCTTGATAAACTAGTTCGAACTGTTTAATATTCAATTGATTTGAATTGAGTTTTAATCGGAAAAAAATTAATGCACACTAAGTTAATGTGAAACTTTTTTAAATGTGTTCGCATTAATTTCTAATTATTGGCAAAAGTTCCAATGGGATATTTTATATAGATTTTGCGGAAAACATGTATAGTAATTGACATTTTAAGTACTGTAGTATCTGTCCTAATGCTGTTTGTTGATCGGCAGATCAACAAAGGGCGTCAGACGAACTTCTTTTGTTTTATCACAGTTTCCAGTATTCAACTTCTTTTCGTATAAATCTTTACTTTCATAATAAAAAGCAAGAAATTATTTATTATTAACGTGTCCATTATTACGAGCGGAATGTATTTTGAAACGTTCTCTAGCAACATTCGGGCAAATTCGGGGGCGCACAAAGATAGTCTCATTTTCATTTATAAAAAAATAAAACTTTTTTTTTAGTTGTTCCGATTCAATATAAGTAAAATATTTTAATTCAGTTCACCGTAGCATGATTTCAAACATTGGAAAAGGCATCTCTCATCTCATTTTAAACACGTGTTTCCAATACGATGAAAGAAGCGTTTTTCTTTCAGAATAAAATTCTGTCGGACTCTCCGCAGAAAGCCTAGAGTTGTGCATATTAAATTCTTATCCACGCAGGATTTTTCCACGCTAATTCTATATGGACTATGCAGGGTTCTGTTGGTGCTGAAGAATAAAAGTCCTGCGTAAAGCTAATAAACATCGCCGGACAGTTTTACAGACACAACCCACAGAGCTCCTGCGTAAAACCCTGCGGGATCCCGCATGAATTTTTATTATTGTTTTCAGTACGTTAGACAACGGGATACAGTTTTCTCGCAACCCTATACTTCGGTGAATGATCGTAGCACAGCCTTCCGCGAAGAACCGCTTCCAAACTGATGATGAATCAAGAATTCTTTAATTTTGCCGCGGTTTGAGCCAAAAAAGTACCAAGATGTTAGTTGATGTGTGTGCCAGAGAAACCCAACTTTTTCTTGTACATTTTATTATATCCTCATATAGTGGGTATAACAAGAGCAACCAAACAGTCATAAAAAGCTTACACGACCGGTTTCGAATTCTTTTTCAAGTGTAAAATCATAATTATGTACAACAAACATGTGGATATATATGACAAGAGAGTGAAAATAAAACAGAACAGAAGAACGCTGCACGAACTCAAAATACGATCCGTTTCTCTTAAAGGGCCTTTTATGTGTTGTATTATCAAAGAGCCAGTTTCATTCCCCATCTGAACTATTTTATGGTACTTAAAATATGCCGTATAAAAAAAGCTATCAAACCGTATATCTCTATACTTTTCCGTCAGAAAAGAACTTTTAGTCGTCAACGTTCCTGAAGATACAATTCCGCCTGTGTACTGATGCGCTTTGAATCCCCTACCACATTACAGAAAACGAACCATCACATTTACGTGTTTTTTATGAGAAAACGAGAGTGCTACCATGCTGAATTCCTTCCATCCTGTACTCCTGAATTGCTCCATCCTGTATTCCTTCCATCCTGTACTCCTACCGTTCCGTATCGCTGAAATGAAGAAGCGGTGCACATAGGTGTCTATAAATATGTGAATATTATTATATACCGGGCTGCTGATATGACGTCCTGGTCACTTCGAAGGAGTAGAGAAGTTTTCGCGTCAACTTGCTTTGCAGCAAAAGCAAAGTTTTCACAACACCTTTGAAGATGGTTGCAAGAGAAAGTTAATAGCATTCGTAGATGTCTTATCCTCTCTCACATCAATGTATATTAATCTAGATCGCCATTACCAGTTAATTCAGACTTATGAGGGTACCTCTCGAGATGTCCATTGCCGTATTCAGCGATCTTTTGCCAGTAATTATTTCCTAGTGTCCTAGTAAAAAGTCTAAAAGGATTTGGGTTCTTATTGCTTCTATGAAAAGTTATGAAGTTTTTTATTTTGCCCATACAGCGCATAACATAAATTATTAAAAATTCTATAACTTAGTCAAAACACGGTATGAAAGGCTGAGAATTTTTTCTATGATAGTGCCAGATGTCAATTATAATCACAGAAAATGTCAGCCTTCCATCACTATTCCTTGCTACGTTTCAAACTGTTTCCGTTCTTAAGGAAAATCCTTGACATTAGTAAATAGATATTATGCGCTAACTCTTTATATCATTTAAACCTTAAACAAAAATGTTTGGGATTTTTTTGGTGTCCGTTTAGATTGAATATCGGTTTCTTCGTTGCCGGTTAACCGAAACCGGTGCGTACCTAATCTGGGTTGTACTGATATTAATTCAAAAAGAGCTACTAGAAAAACGATAAGAGGAAAATAAAAGTTAATTGGAATGTTCGCGTCTTATGTGAATATCGTTCGATGGTTTTCGTAATATGGAGGGCTATCGTTTTGTTTTGTTTTGCTGTAAATCATCGCGCACAGGGTGTTTTTGTTTTGTATACGCCGCTTGATCATTTAAATAATTTTGTAACTCTTTTTGCTGAGAATTTCTTCAGTTGCCATATCGTCTTTATAAACTCCTTCATTGTTTTCTTCCTCATTTTCATCACCGGCCGAAGATTGTGTTGGTTGTTTGATTTGCAAAGAACATAACCGTGAAAAATATGAACGAATTTCCAGTGCTGTCAATGTTTCATTTTTACTGAACATACAAGTTGTCCATTGGTTGTTTTCACGTTATCGATATCAATAGGAACAGCTTCTGGTATCCAATGATTAGCACGAAGAAGATCATCATGAAACTTTTCTGGTAAATAATTTTTATTTTTTCGTAATTTTAATAGTGCTTTGATTCTGCTCAGCCTTCTTTTAAGACTGTTCTTGTTCGATGTTCATCTTTTTTGAAGTTGAACATCTGCATTATGCAAATTTTTCTCTGTACTGCCATATGAGAAGAACAAAAACGATCTCAAACAGAATTGGTAACATCAGACAGAAATGAAAATCGAATTAATATAGCAAACAGGCATGCTCCGATACCGATAAGGTATCGTACTGTATCGGTATCGACAAGCTTTAAACAAACATTAAATTAACTCTTTGCTTGTAAAAATTACATGATTTATACTACTCATCACATTCAGTTGAATGGTAAAAAGAAAAGTTCAAAAACCTCTTGATGTAATGGTTTGTGGCGGCTCACAACTTATGAATTTTCCATTTTGCTGATGAACCGATTGATATAAAAAGTTGATTTTTCTCTTGAAAGTTTCACTCTAAACTCGACACCAATATATGTATTGGATTCCTCTCGATAAGAATTGGTTCAGAGATGGGCAAGTCATGACTTCTGCAGTCTCAAAAAAAAGCCATCAGTCGTGACTCAGTCTCAGTCATGACTTGGACTTGCCCATTTTTCTTTCTTTTTTATTCTGATCGTAGTAGTCTAGTATTTAACAAAAAAAAGAAGGCACAGAAATATTTCTAATATCTTAATCCACTTGTAGCTGGTACACAAAGCATTTTTATCGGTAAGGTATTCACCAGTGGATAATACGATGATTTTTATCTATTTTTACTATACATCATATACGTATTTCTTTATTCACTATGTATAGTTATTCACTTTTTGCCACTATATCTTCTTTTTGATAACATCTAGACTTTTCTTTTCATTTTATCTTCATTTGTCTTTCTGCTTACTTTTTCTGTTTTTCTCTCACTTTGTATTAAAAAAAATCATTTTCAAACAATCAGTTACGGTATAGAAAATCGTCAGTCTCAGTCGAGTCTCAGTCACGAAGCCATCAGTCTCAGTCAAAAAAAGCCATCAGTCGTGACTTAGACTTGCCCCTCTCTGAATTGGTTAGATATTTGCCAATGAAGGCATATTTGTTGTTGCCATCCTTAGAATCTTTGAGAGAAATAGATTTGAGCAGAATAGAAACACGTAAAGTGCTAGCGTTGAAACAGAGACCAAGAAGTGAATTTCAGACGGCAGAAGGATTGCGACTATGTTGCATAAATTCCCTTTAGTAAAAGTTAGTTTAAACCTTTTATTATTCATCAACAAAAGTCCATGAAAGTTGCCAGCCGATGCTATCACCCATTATAGGCTTCTTTTCCTCATACAAGATGTTACATACGAAAACCGAAGATGTATAACCACGTTGAAATAGGAGAAGAACAACACACCCATAACTGAATAAACACTATTCAACAGCTGATAACAGATGCTACAAGAGAAAGAGGGCATTAGAAAGTTTGAGTTCCACTTGATTGTTGTAGTTATTTATAGAATAAGAACTTTTTTGGAACTATTTTGACATCACATGTTAAGTTTTTTCTTCTCTGTTGCTAACAAATAAAATTCTCTTAACTTTTACCAAATTTCGTGCTATGTGTTTAGTTATCTGTTTCGTGGCTTGACGCCTGAATATTTATTAAATCACATTCAAAAGAAACCGAACAAATCCTTTTTTACCATCGTGTCTAAAGAATGGAACGAATAGGGCTTAAGAGTGCTCGTCTCTCGCTTTGTAAACCAGCTATTCTGAGAGAACAGTTGAAGCAAGAACTTCTTTCAAAAAGACCTGCAATGCTGTCAAAACGTCTGCAATTTCTCTGTAGATCAATGGAAAATTTTTTATGCACCTAAAGATAGGTTTTTCTCAATTAAACTATTACTTATTTAAACGAAATTGTATCTTATCACCTGCGTGCAGTTGTGAACACCCGAGCGAGACTGTTAACCAGAGGTGCAACCGGTACCGATATACCGGTATCGGTATGAATTATAATGGCGACCGGCATGAATTATAACGGTGACCGGTATACCGGTATTAGTATGAAGTGTAATCAATCGGTCGACATTACTGGTATTTTGCGATATGATACGATTTGGCGAAAAATATCGTGTAAATTCAGTTTACCTATGACATATTTCTATAAACAAGGAAAAAGTGTTTGTATTTAGGCAAAAAACGATCAAGAAAAGCCGGTACCGACCGGCCACTAACGGCGCCGGTACCGGTACGAAGTTTGTATACCGGTGACTGGTACCGGTATCGCATTTACACCCCTCTGTTAATCACTATTTGCTAGATTGTCAAGACTACTCGACGCAGAGAAATAGTCTGTATACCAAATGTACACCTCTAAAAATGTCCAACTAGCAACAAATACATTTCTGTTGTAAGACTCCTTTCTTGACTTTGACACAATGCAAATTAAGTTGAAAGCGATCTGTGAATTGATCGAAAATACAGAAGGTTCTCGTAGACTAGTTTATCATCTTTATTCAGTTATTCTCTTTACTCTGAGCGACCAACCCCTCTCTCATATTACTTCTTTCTTATTTCTTTTTGAATTTCTTCACGGTTGACATACTAAATGTTGCTGTAGTATCTGTTATCAGCTGTTGAATAGTGTTTATTCAGTTATGGGTGTGTTGTTCTTCTCCTATTTCAACGTGGTTATACATCTTCGGTTTTCGTATGTAACATCTTGTATGAGGAAAAGAAGCCTATAATGGGTGATAGCATCGGCTGGCAACTTTCATGGACTTTTGTTGATGAATAATAAAAGGTTTAAACTAACTTTTACTAAAGGGAATTTATGCAACATAGTCGCAATCCTTCTGCCGTCTGAAATTCACTTCTTGGTCTCTGTTTCAACGCTAGCACTTTACGTGTTTCTATTCTGCTCAAATCTATTTCTCTCAAAGATTCTAAGGATGGCAACAACAAATATGTCTTCATATTCATATGCCTGTTATAAAAGGTGTTTTGAGGTCGATTTTGAATGTAACTTAATAAATATTCAAGTGTCGAGCCACGAAACAGATAACTAAACAGATAGCACAAAACTTGGTAAAATATATATGATTCATTTAATTGTTATTTAATTATTGTTGGACAATGAACGTGTTAATTTGTTGGCTGTGTTTGTTGGATTTGTTTCGATGAGTATACTCATCGAAATAAATCATGTTTTTCACCGACAATCAGTCTACACTAAAAGCCATTGCATCCAATAGACAAACAAACCCTTTGGTACAAAACATAAGACGAACAACTAACATCAGTTGGTAACAACAGAGCATATTTTATTGCAAAACAGACAGCGTTCACACAACAATCCCAATTAACATCGATTATCTGTGGAACTCTGAAAATCCAAAATATAGAAACGCCGAAATTAACAGTAAAATATATAAGTTTGTTAAGAACCAATGGAAAGAAAGGTGGAAAAACGAGTCGACTGCTATGCTTTGTTATCAAACGAATCCAGATATTGAAACCATACGTTTTAAAGACATAGTTGGTAATAGGAAAAGACAGACGGTCTTATTTAGGTTTCTACTCAATGATCTAAATGCAGCGGCATTTCTGAACGGAAAGACAGACAGACTACCGACCAGACATTTCAATGAAGTGATTAAACATCAAAAGATGTTCAGTACAATAAGCGATTCCTGATAGACACAAACAAATTTTAGGATAGACACTTAAAAAACACATGACTACATAGACCGCAATACGCATATGCGAAGTGATATAAAGCCAAACAAGCTAGCGAGGTTTAGCTTTCAAAAATGATCAGTTATTTATAGTTCACCTGATAAATTACGTAAGCTGTTATACAGCTAATCAGCAAACGATCTTAATAACAAAAATAAAAAAACTTATATTGAGTTTGTTGAAAATATCCATCTATCTCAAAGTAAAGCTGGAACAAACGAGATATTTTGTTTGAAGGATTCACATGTCGTATTAATTGAAAAATTACGAATATTCGATATTTTTATGGGATTGTCCATTTAAATAGTCAGAAATATAATTGAGAAACATAGTTCATCCCTCTCAATCCTGCTAAGAGCTCTTAATTACTGTTTCAGATGCAAATACTTTCGTCTTTTAGTTCAAATTTTTGAAAATAAAATGGAGATGAGGCTTAAAGCCGCGGGAAGCGAATAAATAAGATAAATTTTTTTCGAGAATAATAATTTAAATTTAGTTTGAATTAATGATTCAGTATCGTTCGATGTCAGATAATAGAAATGTAGATTTTTCCATTACTAACCAACGCAATACTGTTGAACTATTGAATCAAGAAGAATTGAATGAATTAAAAGAGGCATTTGTGAGTATTCATTTCTATTTTGTGTATTTTATGACATTTTAAGTCACTATCGGTTCCGCTGTTAAAAAGCTAAATATAAGTTTGACCTTGGCCAAACTTTGTCAAAAAAAGAAACTATGGACCACATCAGAGTATACCGAGGACTTTATATATTTACTGTGACATTTTAAAGCTTAACGAAGCGCTTATTACTTTCTAGCATAATGTTACAAATAGTCTCTAAATCTGCATGCCTGAAATAGAATTCTGCTGGAGAAAATATCCATATTTAAAGACCTGTTTTTCTCTCAGTCTCTAGAAAACGTGCTCTAAAACCAGAATAGGAACGGATCCAGAAACAGGTATTCGCACGTAAATAAATCTTTATTCAGTTTTCCTAATGTGATAAATTGTACATTTCCTAAGATGACTTATTGATTATTTCAGAGAATTTTTGACCGAGATGGTGATGGAGCTATAAGTTTAACAGGTATTTTCTTTCATAGAAAATTGATCAAGAAAAGCAGAAAATACTTTTTCCGTTTTTTTAGAATTACGTGTCGTTTTGGACAGGTAAAAACGACATTTTTTTAAAATAAATTCTATTTTTTTACTCTTAAATAATGATAAATTTTTAGTATGGGAATTGTTAGCACTGAAGAAGATCTATTAGGTATGCTATAGTCATTTTGATTATATAAAATGAAATGATAAACGTTATTTTTGAAGATATGATAAGAGAAGTTGATGAAGATCAATCTGGCTCAGTGTCATTTGATGAGTTTGTCTGTGAGTGTAATAATAAACAATTTTCTAAGATGTTTATCAGAACATATTTTAGCTATGGTGAAAAATGCAGTTGATAAGAATAAATCCTCTCGCGAAGAATTATTTCGAGCATTTCAAGTTTTTGGTAAGTGATAGTATTATGTTTGTAAAAATTACATCTGGAATATCTGAAATAAAAACTTTCAGGAATTATTATTATGTTAAAGTTAATCACCTCTATAATCAATCTATATTTTGAGTTAATTTTGACTGACGAACAATGTTTTTGAATTTAAATATGTTGTTTTATTTCTGATTAGATATCGATCAAAACGGATTCATTACACTAGAAGAATTACGCACCACCCTTATTGCATTTGGTGATCGGCCGACAGAGGAAGACGCAGCCGATATGATTTCTGAAGCAGATTTGGATGGGGATGGACGAATAAACTATGATGAATTTGTTGTTCTAATGCAATCAAATATAGGTGGAATTTCGAAGAAAGGAAAGATAGTTGATACTAATGCGAGATAAGATTCTCATCATGAGAAACACATGTAAACATTGTTCATGTTAAATTATTTCCATTTTGTACAAGTTGATAAACGAGCCAATATCACTTATTTCTTTTACCCTTTTTTTTTTACCAGTCCTCTTTATAAGATCATGGGCAACAAATGAACAAGAAAATAAACTATTTTTAAAACTGAGAAGAAAAATAACAGAAATATATACAGAAGACAGAACAACGATATGATATGTTGGAATAAAATAATAGACAATTAGGTAAAATCATGCACATTTACTTTTATGGCCGAAAAACTGGAAAAAGCCATTTAATGAAACACTGTATAGATTAAAAAAAATTATAACCGGTATTTCTTTAAATTCGAATACACACACAAATATCATCCAAAATAAATTCCAAGAAGGGAGAAAACACAATAAAAATAAAACTGTTCGTACGTGTTGTTTTGACTAATGATTTAAAACGGTTAAAATCGTGAACAACAACCTGATTTTTTAGCTTGTTGATCAAGTTGCATGCCAGATGAAACAACTTCGAGATCTTCGTTACAGCGCATATCTCTGTAAAAAGAGAAAAAAAAATTATACAATGTTCTACTGTATGATAAATTATTATTTTTACCTAGCTAATTCGATAAGAGTTTCATTTGAATTTGTACCATCTTTAGCAGATGTTTCAATGAACAAAGCACCATAGTCCTGAAAGTATAATATATTCAAATAATTGTAAATAATATTTCAAGAAATTCAAACCTTGGCCAGTTTCATGCCATCATCATGTTCGATTACTCGGCGACCTTCACTTCTCATTTGATCTCTTAAATCAATTTTATTTGCAACAATCATAACAGGAACTTTTTTTGTTGTGGCTTCCTAAGAAGAAATCATATTTATTCTTGTGCATGATTTATAATGTATGACAGCTTACAGTTACTGTATCGATCCATTCTCGAACATTCAGAAACGATCGTTCATAGGTGCAGTCGTATACTAACAATACACCATCACATCGACGAAAATACGACTTAGCTATACTTCGAAATCTAACAACAGGGAAAAATATAACCATTGTGAAGATATTCACAAAGATTTCTTACCTTTCTTGACCAGCTGAAAAACAATATATAATAGAATGTTATAAACGAAATCTGAGAGTAGAATGGACCACTTGCCTGTATCCCACAACTGAATAGCCACACGCTTTCCATCAATTTCAAGTTGCTTATTTTGAAAATCGACACCCAAAGTTGAATTAATACTTGACACAAATTTTCCTTTACATAACCGCATGATCAATGTACTTTTACCAACGGCAGCATCACCACAAAACACAACTTTATACATTCGATCAAATGGAAGATTTTGTGTTTGTTGCTCAGATTTTAACTGTGGTGTTGAAGTTAACAGAGGTGATGGTGGTGTAAATGTTGCCGTACCAGTTGTTTTTACTGATCTATTTATTGAGCTTTTTGATTTTATTGAGCGTTGTGGCCATTTCTTTGGATTATTACGCTCCTTTAAAGACAAAAAAAATCAGAAATATTCTAAGAACATAACCCACATGGCTTACTCACTTCATCAAAAACTTCATCCGAATCAGTTGCATTATCTCTTTTTTGGAATGAACGATTATTTTTAGAGTTTATTAATGTTTTTGTTGCTGGTACTGATGGTAGACTGGGTTGTTGTTCTCGATCTGATTCAACTTCTGTTATGTCTCGCAGCGTTGTAAGCGATAAGCCACTATCTAAATTGGATAATGATCATACATATTTTTAATTAACAAAAATAAATGACTGCGCAATACCCATCTGTATAGTAAGCAAAGAAATTTAATGAATTATTAGAAGATACAAAAGAAACCCGAATAATTAGTAATTTCCCATCCCCTATGCACTCAACAATATAATGCTATATTCGTGTTACTTTTAATACCATTCATAGTACTAATAGGACTATTGAGAAGTTGATTTCTACCTAAATCATCGGAATCAACATCAAAGGAATTCAATTTTTTTTCGTGTAATGGCATCACATGTGCTTGATTTGTCATAAGTTGTGGAGTTGATCTAAAGTAATTACAAGAGTACAAAAACTGATCAATAATCACAAATAAAGTCACACTTACGATCCGTTATTTGTTGAATTATTGTTCCAGTATGCTTCTAAAATAGATCCAGTTCGCGTCATACGATTTCTTCTGGAAGGTGATACATTCTATAGAAAAAACAGTATCCAAATATTATTCTCATAACAGAGTTAAAACTGAAGTTACGAACTTCTGATGGTGTGCGGGATGAATTCACTTTTACACCTTCTAATGATGCTCGTAAATTGTCATTATCATCGCGGAGTTTTTTATTCACTTCGCTACAAAAAATGAATTTTAATTACAACTATTGGTGGTCAACTCAAACATCATGTCATGTCAACTTATTCAAATAACTCACACTAGCAATTGTACGTTTGCTTTCAATGATTCTTTATCTCGATAATTACTTGAAGATGATTGTTTTTCACTAGAATAACAAATCGTAGATCAATAACCAAACAATACTGATAATTTGACTCTGATTACTGTAATAGTTGATTTTGTCTATCATTCAAATGTCCCTTCATTGCTGATAATTCACTTTGAAGTACGGCAATTGATGTAAGAGATTCATTTAATGAACTATTCAATGTTTGATTCTCTTGAGTTAATTTTAATATGTCATTTCGTAATAATACCACTGCTGAATCTTCGCCATTTTTCAATTCTGCATATCGTTGCTCAATCTAAAAAAATTTTCTGTTATATAAGTGCAATTATTAAAAGAATTTCTACATACCATTTGCATTCGTTGTAAATTCGCCTTAAGATCCGAAATTTCTGTGTTTGATTTTTGTTTTAGATGTTCACGTTCTTGATCAAATTTTTCTTTTTCCTAGTTAGTAAAGAAAGGTAGTAAAATCTCCCTATGTGGGCACATATAGGTTTACCCGAGCACTTTTTTCTGTAAGTGAATTTGTACAGAGTAGATACCTCACAACTCTGTACAGTGAACATAGTTTCGAACCGGTAAAAAATCTCTTTAATAAGATCACTTAAACTAACGATTTTTTCGGAATGATGTTCCCATTCAGCACGTGTACGAGGAAAATTTTCTTTTTCATATCGGAAGACAGAAGATAATGTTGAAAAATCATTTATGAAAATCCACTACAGTAGGGCGAAGTTTTGGTGTATGATTGACCTTGAGTATGATTGTTTTGAAAAGATTCAACAAGAAAAAGCGTTTAGTGTTAGAAACTAAGATTAAAGAATAGAAGAATGGTCTTGTTGTGTGAAATATGTGTCCGACCAGGGATACATATCATTCTGGACTGGCTTCAAAATGCGTCCACAGTGCGTTTTGAAGGGACGTTAGGTGCATTTTCTTATCTTTTTACTGTAAAACACCTTTAGGTAGCGGCTTTTTTTGAAAAAAACAGATTAGGTATTATTTCTAGGTATTAGGTATTATTTATTAGCATTTAATAGACATCGCTAATACCTCAAAATCGCACAATGCGCTAATTACAGTCAAGACCCTTAATCACCCATAATACAGGCACAGACAAATCATGTAGTCACATTTAATACATCGAAATGTGTAGAGGTTCTTTGCTAGACATCGAGTCATCCTAGTGCCTAGCCATGATATCTCTAGCAAAAGAAATAGAGAGAAAAAGTACCCTATCAACATTGTTTCTTCTGCCCTGCCATGCTATAGTGACTATCATACTCTTGAATAGACGGTAATGGCAATTTTTAGTCAACAGAATAAACCAGATTTGTTTGCTACAAACCTACAAGGTAACGCTCATGTGTTTCGATCGATCCCCTAACTTATATTGGCATAAACGCCGGTTTGATGTAAACAGCTCCTAATCAAACATAAATCTAAAGTATTTTCTGGGAACCATGGGTTCTTGGGGGTCTAAAACTATTTCTTATCAGTTCTCCATGATAGGTTATCTATGTTCTGCAAGTTTTATTATTCACAGATGATTACTTCTGTGTTTTCAAAATTTGATGATTTTTAGCAACATCTATCTCTTACTATAGAAGAAAGTCTGCTTCGTTTTTTTATCTCTACTCCAGTAGAAATTTCGCATCGTCTGTCTAAATATTTTCTCTTAGCTTATTCTACTCAGCTTAGTATATATCTTATTCCTAATCTGTTGCTGTTTGTTTAGTTAAGTTAAATTCGTTCAGATCAAATACATAAATAAATCAAATTTATATAGAACCGAAAACGATAGTTTGTCCATTCGCACATATACCGAGATATATCTAGAAGTTAAAAGCTCCATAACTAACAAACAATTGACTCCTTTTCATATCGAAGAAGAGAAACTAACATTCTTTTTACCCTCTTTGTTCATTTCAGATAGAACTATTAATCCCTTTTTTGTATGTTTTTAGTCATAGCCCGCTTTTATAGGACATCCCGACCAGAGCCCTGCAGGTTGATCCTAACCTAACCTATAGGTTAGGTTAGGATTAGGTTGCAAAAGTTATAGGCTAGGTTAGATTATAAGTTGTTCTATTTTTTTTTTTCAATGTTTAGGTTAGGATTAGGTTGTGAAATTTTTAGGGTACATCCAAAATACATTGGCTAAGCAGCCACAATGTTATCCGATGCACCGTGAGTGCATACAACTAGAATTCAGCCGCCTTCGAAGGGCATCATGACGCGTCTTTTACATGGAAATACTTTCTTACTGATCAAAAATGAGATTGCGATTGAGGCATCTAAAGTGTATTTTTTACCTCGTTTTTCACAGTGTAATAATGCTTCATAAAGTGCTACTAACTGGATTAGACAGCTTCTTCTGTTAAGGTACCAAAAATTCTTCGCTCTGCACAATGAAATACTTTTCGGCTTGACTCAATTCGATTCAGCTGCTCTTAAATATTTTCTAATCAGGTCTATGTGGATCTTTGTGTCCAACAAAAATAGTAGAAAAAAATAGAGAATTTCTCTAAAGTAACTGCCTCACTATTGTACGCACTTTAGAAAGTTCCACAGCTACATAGAATAGAGAAGTTTACTATATCAGGTTTGTTGTAATGAGAAAAGTCGCTTAAGTTTTTACCTCCTTTCTGGTTTTTTCTTCCAATAGACGCATTTCTCGTTCATAATCTTCTTCAAAACGTTTCAAATATTTATCATTGCTCTCTTTATCACTAAATTGTACGTGAATCTTTAGCAAGTGGAGTTGAAAAGATTTTGTTCTTACCGTTTATATGCATCTTCAAGCCGTTTAATTTCTTTTCGATATTTTAATATGTCACGTACAAATACTTCAAGAATATTTTGAAATTGTTCAACAGATTCAGTAGAATTGCCATTTCGAAGTGTTTCATAAAATTCGTATACTTGTTCTTGGCTAAAATAGAAAAATTATATAACTCAAACTACCTATCTTGGTATTGTTCATAATTTAATTTTTTTCATTCTAACTCGAATCTCCCACTGCAAATTTTTATGGAGTCGAACTTTGAGATCTTGAAATATTATGCTATCATTCTCTTACATAACGTTCAATTTATTAAATGTAATTTCTTTATAAACTGAATATTAAACACTTACTACATCAACAGCTCAAATCTAGTATACTTTATTTTTACTCGAATTTTCCAAAGAAGAGCTGAAACCGGAAGAAATTACCATAATAATTTCTTTAGTTTACCACTCTTAGTAATAGAACAAAAAAAATAGACTGAGATAAAATCAATAATGACCATCTGTTTCGAAAAACACTTACATTACAGACAAACTGTTATCTATCCTTTAGAACGTGGAAGAAGTAACTTACGAATCAAAATCAATTGTTTGTATTGACAACTGACGTTGCCTTAGATAAGCATTAATTGAACCTCCTGACGGTATCATCTACATCCATTTATATTGTTAAACTTTCAAGAGGTACAAAAATTGAATTCTCCCTTTTTCTCACAGTGAATCTATATCAGATAAAAACGTTACAGAATACATACTCTTCACAATAGAATTTTATTTTTTTTCTTCTGTCATACTCTTTACAATGGGTCTTTTGCACAGATTTTCTTCGATACCATTTTTTTTTTCTTCTTATTTTTATCAAAAAGAAACTTATAGAATAATATTTGCGTTATTTTGGACACCATAATCACTAAACATATTATGTGTGAGTAAAAGTTATTTATTTCACTTGATTGCATTTTGTGAGTGTATTTATAAATAAATGACTGTGTGAGTATGCCTATGTTATGCCAGTTGACTCTATATGTGTGTAATTTTAACAATTTTGTAATCATCAAATTTGTTAATAAGCTCAAGGAAAAAAGAATGAATATTCTTCCGTTATAAACATCAAACTAAAGGTGTTATAAATAATTAGAAATAGAATGCTTACCTATTTTCATTATGGAGATAGTCTTATAACAAATATAAAGACAAAGACAGATTCTTAACTATGTTTTCAACTGAACTTACTGAGGAACTACAGGAAATATCAAGGTGTCTTCTTCTTGCATTTAATGACAAGAATAACTGATGATAAGAAAATCAACTCCAAGGCTTACAGTACAAAATCGCGAATAAATACATAAAATATGAGATTTGTTATAAGTATACCTTCTGAGAAAATACTATTCGAGGAAAAAATCTTAACAAAATTTTTCATTTTACTTCTTCTAGTGACATTATAAAGTAGTTTTATCATTGATTATTCTTCACGAATTTTTACGATTCTAAAAGTCAACGATATCAATGAGAATATCGTAAATAAATTATAGCCCAAAATATAGATGAACATCTGTCGACGCGACGATTATGCTTTTTAGTCAGACAAAATACTTTTTCTCTTTCCCTGTTAATCATAAATTACACATGCACGATTCGTCTTCTACTAACGTCAAATGCGTACATACTAAAATGTATTGTACTTACTTTGAAAATATGGCCGTTTCAATTCCATCCATGTCATCGATCGATAATTGTACCACAATAGTTACAGTTATTATCACTTCAATTACTGTCTTTTACACGTAATACAAGAAATGTGTGAAAAAAAAATAAACTGTTTTCTTCTTTTCTACTTATTTGTACTTTTGATTACTGTATTAAAATATATTTGACAAATCGAATGTTAATTTTTCAAAAGATATATACATGTATTCTACTAAAATGTATACAAGAGAAAGAATTGACCGTCCAAAATAGAAACTAGGAAAAGAAAACTAGTCTATCACTTCATCTTGTGGACAAACAGATTATATAAACTAAATGTAAATATATCATATATACTATAGTGATTATCATCATATATTATTGTCAAAAGAGTCTCTTTTCACAGGTAAATTATGACATGTACAACACAACGAAACGAAGAAAGAAAAGAAAAAGAAAGTTTACTGTGACTTGATGAATTTTTATTCGTAGTGGGCATTCATTGAGTCATTTACATTTTTTTCCTACATAAGTGATGGTCTTCCACTTTATTGGTGTTTGACTACAACACCTTGCCTGTTAGCAACGATACATACTCTACCTCGATCAATAATAACAAATGACAGAATAAAGAAGAAAAGAGTCTCGTTACAATGTGCCGCAAAGAAAAGGATATGTAAGGATAGCACGTTTTATGCAATTAATTTAATTATTTTTAGATCAAAAACATATAAATCTGAGGGATATCTAGATAATATTTCACAAATGAGTTTTTCAAGACTTTTTTGTTATCTAACTATGGAAGGTCTATACTAATGAAGTCTGTTTTGAACAAAAACGGGTATGTGATAGTAGAAACAATGTTCTTTAAATGACTTTTTGCATATTTTTGATCCATATGGGGATTTGTGTAATACCTGAATGATATTTGAGATTAAGAATTTAATGAAAAACGAAAGAATATCATTTAACTTTATAACCTTGTTTTCTTAAACATAAAAAACGCTGTTAAAGTTTTAATTATGATATTCGTGTACGGTCGAGTTACAGTTTAGTTCGAAAATGGCTTTAGTGATAAAAAATAGAAAAATTTTCCGTGTATCTAGTAGTGTATTTATTTTCACATACTTGTTTGCATTTGTTTATAAAAGTCGAAGTATGAGAGGAGATACCCCTGATCAATGTAATGGCACTTTTGTTGAAGCGCTTCTCAAAAGTATGACTAGGACAAATTATTTTTTTGTATACTAAAAGATGCACAATTTACACTCTAGAAAATACTGTTCTTGTCGGAGACTAAGTCATTTTGATCATAATTGCTGAAATTAAAATGCTTTCGTGGATGATGTAACGTAAGAATAGCTAGTAAAAGGGGTATATTTTAGGTGATTTTCATTATCAGAACATACTGTTTGAAAATTTCGTTTTGCCATAGAAAAATTTGAAATTTAACCTACTTTTTAGCGCCGTATTTGAATCGCGCAACGAAACTACCGGACAACTAAAAGTTATATTTCAATTTAACCATACACTGAGTAATTTAACTTTTTAGGGCTTCTAGTACTTCTATTGCTTCAAAAAATGGATAAATACTTATTTTGAAAAGAATACAAGGATAATATCTACACAAAATGTCTTATCTTTTGGTACAACAACGTAATTCTTTGAGAAGCTTTAACTTGGGAAAAAACTCATCATAAAACCGGGCAATATCCTCTCGACCATCCGTTGTGTTTCTGATAGAAAAAAGCTTGTTTACAAAGGAAAATTTTTACCTTTCTCCTTGAAAAGAACTTTTATTCTCAAAATGTTGCTAATTAGATGAAGTAACACGTACCAAGTTAAATTGCCAAACACTTCGTTGATTTGTGAATGTGCATCGTGTTTATCACTGGAAAATAAATTTTCTGAATAGTCGTTTATCATAGATGGAGATGATGGCGATTGTTTATAATTCAAATGTGACATTTCTACTGGAGGTTCATTATTGACAAATTCGCTTAAAAGTGATTTGAAACCAGAAGAGAATTCTGACAGACTAATTTTATTATCTTTATTCGTGTCTAAATCATTAAATATGGCATCAATTTCATCCGAATTTAAATGTGGACAAATACACTGTAGCTTATCTTTATCTAAATAACCACATCCATCTAAATCACAAGTATTAAATATTTGATTAATATCTCCACTTTGCCATTCTTTGTCTTCGTCTTCGCCAGTAGCTTCACTAACGTGTTCAATGAATGATTGACTCGTTAAATCACCACGATTGTTTTTGTTATTGCGACTTCCAGCATTAACAGCCATATCTAATTGTCGCTAATTGAGAAGAACTAGTCAACCATATAGACTAAATTAAAAAAATACGATAATAATTTTGTTAAAGTGTCTATTTTTACCATTCATTGTTTCAATAGTACGTAGTCACTCCCACGACAGTTTACTCATATCTTCTTCAATTGAAATTGAAAAGATTATATTAAGAATCAGAATTTGTACGAAGTAAATTCCATATCTAAGCAGAATTACTAAATATATTTTAATGAATCATACTGTGCCTGAATATCTAACTGACAGAATAAAAAAATTTTACTAAAGACGCATGATCAGGTCTCAACATTTTACGAGCTAAAACAAAATTTATTCATAAAACGAAAATATACGCTACATGGTATGATTAGTTTTTTCTTCCAAGTAAAATACAATGTCAATAAAACAGAATATTTTTGTTAACATTGGATTGAAATAGGGATCTTATCGTATTGTAGACACAATGATTTCTCCTACACAATAAGGTCTTCTAATCATTATCGAGTTAATTTTCATGTTTTGATTGACTCTATTTTTCATCTTTGACTTTTCGAATCTACCGACTCATACAGAAGCACTAAATTAGTGTGTAAACTTTACTGCTGGACAAATTAAAAATGACGTATGTGTTTATATTCTTGTTTTTTTATTTATCGAATGATATACGAATCTTTTATTTGGCTGTAACCTTATTGGGTTAGAGGATCTCAATAAAAAAAGTGCAATTTTCTGAAACAGTACTGTTAATTTTTTAAATGCTGCTAAAATTTACAGTAATGAGATAATTCTAAGCTCAATTTACATCAAACCTAAGTTCGAGCCCATATTAGCATAAACTGATTTTATGGTTTTCGATAGTTTAAGTTATGGAATACTATATTGGGTTTATATTCGTTTGTACTCTGGAAGATTTAAGCTTAAATCAAGCACACATTCTGAATCTTTCACCGAAAAATTTTTTTTGAAACTTAACGAAGTTTAAAACGAACTATATATTGGATTTGAGTGTTTTCACTCTTTTTTGGGTCTACAACAGTATCTAAAGAAACCATGCATAAGGTATCTTAATAGTGGATATTAAGTTTAAGGATGCCAGAACACTTTGACGTATTTAAGAAAACGGTATACTTAAATCATTTTCAAACTACGTTCAAGCTCACCGTTTGAAGAGCGTCACTTGAAATGTAGTACTCTTTCATAAGAATGTTTTGAGTTATTGATTAGACCATTCTTCTAAATATGTCAGAATTTTCTGGTATTGTTTAACGCGTTATCGTTCCATTAATGCAGTTATACAGTTATCCTGACCGCAAAAGTGATAACGTACCCCGCAGAATAACTGTATGATTAATCATACCTGAAAAGAAGAATACGATTGCTGCTGTTGCTATCATACAGGTAACAGTTGAAAGAATCTTGTGTTGTTGATTTATTCCAATTAGAAAACTATTACTAAAATATCAGACATCTGATAAATAATAGTACTTGTATTTTATGAGAAAGGTGAAGAAACGTATGTGTACTTTTCTATTCCAGATAAATAGAATTTCAAGTTGTGTTTTGATTTTTGCCCCCTTTTTCTTCTTTTTTCATTTTTGCTAAACACACATGTCCCATTTCTATTTGATATCGTTACACCAGATGTGATAAGGCACAACAACGTCCTTATTCTTTTTCTTTGACGTCAGATAAAAATATGCTTTTTTAATTGACAAAAGCTTTTCAAGAAAAGTACTTTGTACATTTGTTATTCCAGGCAAATGTTTATCAAAGCGATGATGAGACCATCCTCACCCCTCTTAAAGAAATGTCATTTTTTAACGAGAATCTATATAGTCACCATGAGTTTGTGTCACTTTCAATCGCACAGACACTTTTGAAAAGTTTCCTAGAAGCTCTAAGACACAGAATTTCGAAAGAGGGTACTGTTGTGAACCAAATACATGTTCATTTTTTAAAAAATATCAAAATGTTTAGAGCAAACTTCTCTCAGAATAAGACTTGAAGCTGCGTGTGACTGATCCGTAGAGAGTTATAAACATTTTTCTATAAGTCGTTGAATCAATTAATGTAAAGTGTAATTTCTCGGTAGCGATACTGACGTTACTGTTTCTTAATAGAGTACATTTTTCTCAGATAGGACGAAAAGTTTTGAATGGCTCTAGATCCTAACCTAAAAAATGCTTTAAAAAAAAAAATTTTTTTGAATTTCTTTCTATTGCTAATATGCAAAAGCAAATTTTATACTTTTAACTTTAAACACAATGGAAACGATAGTCCAAATTTGCTAGAAAAATTTAGTAGATTTGCCTTTCTATTTTGATAACAATTTTGGATTTATAAATGATTCAGTCACTGATATTCATCGGCAAATTAAGGGCACCTGCTTGTAGTGTTGACATAAAATTCGGTGCTCTCAAAAGTATTCAAATTAATAAATGTGTGTCATAAGTTTTATATCTACTTGAAAAAACCAGATGTATGTGATTTCTATTTGATTACAGAAAATGGCTAATCGCACCTCGAAAATCTCAAGTTAATAAGTCATATTTTGTTGATTCGCAGATCTTGTTACGTTTGATTGATAACCTTGAAATATCGATCTGGTCCAACTCATATAGTCAGTACTGTATACTTAAATTTTCATTACGGTTAATTATTCTCTTCCAGTCAACAACGCTAATGTGCACTTTAAAGAAAAATCCGCCTTACTCCTGTATTGGTCTAACTTTTTTTCTTATCGTCTTATTTCAAGGCAAATAACCTGTCCGTTTTATTTCTAAGACCCAAGAAAAAGATCTTATTTTTGTCGTCTGAAGTACGAGAAATCACTTACTTCTTTTGTTTCTCAATGACTACTTATATATAGAGAACAGATGATTTAATGACATACACTTAGAAAGTTATCCTGTTTCTCTTATTAAATATTAACAACAGCTACATTGAAATTACTGACTCACTGTGATGAGGTTAACTTAACATTCGAACTACTATGAAAAATAAGACAGATAAATTTATCGATCTTAAAATAAGACCCCATAATTCAGTTGACAATTAGATCTATACATAGGTCTCAAAGACGGATAACGATAAGACTGATCATAAGATTTATATTGAGACCTAAGCACGTGTCTAATCGTCAATCGACTTATGGGATCTTATTTTAAGACATATTTTTTTTAGAGTGTGTACAGCCTGTTTTAATCAGTCTTAACAAATAAATTTGTTAAGACTGATAACTCTGACTGATTAATAATAATTCGGAACTGAAAATAATAACTCTGACTGAGTGAGATAAATACTAGATAAAAACTTTTCTTCTCAGGCAGTCTTAGTTGATCCTTAACTGTTTGAAGAAACTGCGGTCCCGGTTCAGATCTGTCCCAACTGTATACTTTTTAAAGTAGGAAGCTACTAAGATGCCGCTAAGAAAGCTCTAAACAACGTACTCTGAATAATGTTCATGCTATTGACTGTCGTCTTTGAGAACAACGTATTTGGTACGTAGCAATCAGCGGCGTAATCAGGATTTCTAGACCAATGGGCAAACTTCTATTGTGTCGGAAAAAAACGACGGGCAAAATGGGCAAGGTTTTTGTTGGTGGGCCAAAACATTTGTGATCCAAAAAGAACACAAAAAAAATGAAATGAGGTTTTTTTAATCAAAGATATGCATAAAACTCAAATTTTTACTATCTACAAACTCAAATACATTTACTATCTAATTCAAAAATAAACAAATAATTCTGTCTATCCATACTCTTACACATATTTTACTAAACATTATACGAAAAAAACTTCATGCGTATATCTCCCAAGTAAAATTTCAATGGGTAAATCTCCAAAGGAAATGCGCAATTGCCCATTTGCCTCCCCTTGGATACGCCGCTGGTAGAAATTCAAGGTTTGAGTGGCTGTTATGATTCTATCGAATTCTACCCATTGTGGTAACGCAGCGCATTTTCAGAGCCGTCACAATCTCAGTATATTAAGGATTAATAATCACCAGCCTTGATATTCAGAGAGTGCATATTACTGATCGGTACAAGTACACTGTATTGTAAGGACTAGTGTTTTCGATTGTTTTGGTGAGGGTGGTGGGATGTTTTTCAGTAGAAAGCTTTTTTTGCATAAAGAAACTGTCAAAATAGTCATTCCTTTTTATTTTATGAGAAAACAACGCTTACGAGGGAACCGCCCCAGGTGTCCGGCTCCGATTTCGTTCGTTCATACATCATTCGATAGAGGACCTCGAGTAGGCAAAAAGGCTAAAAGGATTTGGGCGGAGGGCCCTTTAAGACCCGGTTTTC
>CAJNOQ010002790.1:0-22649 GCA_905250885.1 Didymodactylos carnosus | reverse complement strand
AAATGGTAAAAAGAAATGATATCCTTTGTAAATCCAAGAACAACCTGAATTCGTCAATGAAAACGGGAGTATATATACCTATATAACCAAAAGAGAATGAGAATGTTCTCGAAAACAATAGATCAGAGCAGAGGAGAGAAATTATGACGTCACTGTACCTAAGCAGCAAGAACAAAGAATATTTGAAAAGAAAGAAAAGAAAAGGATGAGATGACACATGTAGTTGTTTATGACCTTAATAACCTTACATGTGTATTAGTTTAATGTAAACTAAACAGTTTTTCCTTTATTGAAAAATAGGTGGTCCATTTTTGGACCACCGGTCCTCAAAGGGTTAAAGCTACTTGGCCTTTTCATAATAAAACTCTTTTTTACTTACTTTTTGACATTTATCACGTTCAAATTTAGATCGCTTTACCATTGGGCTATTTGGTATTATTTTTAAAGGTGTTGTTGATAATGATTGGTTTGGTTGTGAGTAGTGATGACTTGACGTTGTCGATGACATTCTTGATGCTGTAGCTGTTGTTGCGGTATTTAACGGTAATGAATCATTCTGCGTTGTGTGCCTTCGTTTCGATAATAATCGTTGATTTTCATCGGTATCCGATAAATGATTCTCACCTTTTCCATTTGTTGACATCCGACTGTGATCAAGAAATTCGGGTAATATCAAAATAGTTTTATCATTCAAAAATGCTGTCGAATTATTTATGTCTAGTAAATGCGGTTGTTCAGATAATATCATGTTATTGCTTTCAATATATTGCTTTAGTTTTGTACAACAATCGTCAAAAAATGCAAGACTATAATTATTATCATAGAAATTAGTGTTTGGAGTGTTTGTTGAATTCGTTAATGAGTTAGATATGAGAGTTGATGACGATGAAAATGAACACTCTTCAATAAAACGTATAAACATTTGGGTCTTTAATAAATAATTATAAAATATTCTATAAGAAGAATCCCGTGTATGTAAAAATGTGTCAAATTGAAACAGCATATTCGCATCTGTTGACAATTGATTTGGACGACGTAGAATAGGTTTCAAATATTTATTATAACCGTGCAGTATTGTACACATGAATCGGAGAAATACTTCACGTATACGATTTTCAATAGTACGCTCCATTTGTAGCATTTGTATACGTATTTCAAAATCATTACGATTTCGTTTCAGACGTGAACGTAATTCATAGAGACGTTGATGATATTGATCTAATAAATGTGTTTCAATTTCTTCCAATGATTGACGTAATAATCTGTACGGTTTTTTTGGAAACATTTTTATATTCCAATGTTTTTGTTCGTCATTACCTCCAGTTATTGAATTTGTATCCAAATCGACACAGATAACATCGAATGGTGGCTCACACATATCAAAGTATCTTGAATCAATACCGATAATGAACGGAAGCGGAGCACTAAACACGTCACTCAAAGTCAATGGACACAAAGGAATGTAAGGACATTGCCACTGGAATGGAAATAACATACTGTTTACAGCTTCAACAACACCTGTTAATACCGATGATCTTAGAGAATGTATTAATAATTTTGACTCCAATAATGCGTATAAAAACAATGTCAACGTATTATCTGTTCCCAAATTTTTCAGTAAATCCAAAAATGAAGCTCCATTTTGTGGTAGTCCGTTTTCTTCTGGCAATACGAGTAATAATGGTTCTTCGTATTGTACAAATATTCTTGGTTTTGATGGTGATGGAAATGGTATATCATAGAAAAAATGTTTGAGATATTGCCTAAGCAACGGTGATTGATTAAATAAAAATTGTTCTCTAAGGTTCGCATCTTGTGGCATTGTACACGTAAGTATATTAGATGTTAATATGAGATGATAGATTGTAAATAAAAATCGTCGAAATGTATCGAAAAATGCATTACGTGAAAATAGGACGATGCATGTTGAAACATATAATTGTTGTTGCTCGCTGTTGACAAATTCTAATTGATTTTCTAATTCATATTTTGTCAAATTTTGATGAGATATATATTGTTCATAATATGATATACAAGCGCCGTACATTTTAGAATTTAATAGAAATGTTGAGAATGTTGGAGTCATTGTCTGAGTCGCTTTTACTGGCCACTGCTCAATGTAGGCACCCATTGGAAAACAAAACATTGACGTTTTATCAGGAAATTCTTTAGAAGATGGATAACAATACAATAATTTTGGTTTGTATTTGATACGTTTAGGATAGATGACAGATTTTTTATAACATAAATAGATATGAGAACCAAGCATACTTCGATTGAGATTCTTGTGTATTTTATTGTATGAGTGAGGTGGTACTTCACCCTAAAAGTGCAGAATATACATGCAGCATTCTTGCAATGAGAATAAAACAGTCTTACTTTGCTTTCAATAATTACACAAATATCAGTGACAGCTAGCGTATTACATAAAATATTTGATGTTGCACGCCTGTACGTGATTAACGTTCGTTCTTTGCTAAAACTTGAACTAAATACATTCGCTGGATAACCATGTGGTGTCGTTTCTATAACTGATACATTTTCCATGACTTTTTCACGTCCTTCAAACAATACACCGATATCGGTAATCGGTGATTTATCTCGTCCACGACGAAAACATATGTACATTTCATGATTCCGTAAACCACCATGATTTAAATTTGCAGATAAGCCGGTAGGCGTTTGCGAAATAATATCGTAGCCAGCCGGTGTTCCCTCGCCGTATGTTCGATCAATAACAGCAATATCGACAATGGGTTGTTGATATTGTGGGGTTAAATCATAACCGTTCAATGAATTAGTATTGCTATGATTTTTAGGTGTTGTTGAACTATGATATTCGTCATTTGGTACCAAATCTCTCTCAATTTCCGGGCCAATACCGACTAGTGCAAAATAATCGACGATTCGTTTATCGTCCATTTAAACTAGACAGAAAATAAAAGGAAATTGAATTCGAGAAGCAATACTACTGGTATTAGTCTTTAGGATTAAGAGTAACTGTAGAAGCATAATTTAATATCATTCATTATACCTTTTTGAGCAACAAAAATAAACGGTCATATTAGGCGTTGTGATGACGGAAAAACTTGAGAAAAAAAAGATAAACTGTAACACAATACTATTAGTAGTCATAGAATAATCATATTAATTAATAATAACGTATATGTCAAGAAAAATAAGAAACCTCATTGATCTGATAGAAAAGAACCAATCAAAATGTACAAAAGTGCCTTTCTAGAAAATTGAAAAATGTTAGCAAGATAGATGGGGACACTAGCACACGGTTTCACGTTTATCATAACATAGTAGAAACACTTCAAGTGTTTCTAGCTCAATGAGCTATTTCTATATCCCCTGTAAAAGTCAGATAACTAATTCACCTGACATATTTTGCCAAGTCATTTTTAATGTCAATTGTCTTCAGTCTCATGTTTACAAACAAGCATTCGAGTATCAATTCAAAACTAAATCGCTCATAGCGCTTGATGAAAATCGCGTATAACTTCATAATATATTGTTCAAAATTATTGAATTCAAACTTTTTCTTTGTTGAAATAAATTAAAAACAAGCAAACACAGGAAAAAAGAATAACAGTACAGACGAAGAGAACAGTGTATCCATAGTCCTTAAACTAGAGTCAAACGTCGAATAATAGCATTGCTCTGCTTCGCCGTCATTCAGAACTAATTGAATTGCACTGTTCAAAGAGTGTAAAGAATTTTAATAACAAAGAAGAGAAAAAATAATAGTTACTCCAAGTTGAACAAATAAAAAAATATCACAACATATATTAGTTATGGCATGCACACACACACACAGAAAGATATGTTTTGCATTACACACAAAAAATGAACAGTTCATATTTCAAAGAGACACTATGTTCAAGAAACAAGCAGAAAAATGAAGGAAAATAAAAATAAACATGAAAACTGCATTGTTGAGTTGACTGTAGACTTCTTTTATCTGAAATATACAAAATAATTCTTATTATCAGGTAGAAAGTTAGAATTTTACAGGAAAACCACTTGCTTACTCTGTATAATCAGGTCGAAATAACACCAATTTTTGACATCTATTATGTTAATCAGGAATTACACAGAATCATCTATAAAACAAACAGTATTACAGCTGTGATGATTAATTTTCGATTATTCAGTTATCTTTACCGTGATACCACCATCTTGTCTTTTTTGGATCTTGTGAACATGTCTTAACGTACCAATCATTATCAGGTGGTCGACTCTATAAGAGAAAAGAAAGATTTTCGTTAAAATGATACATTTGTTTTGATTTCATCAATTCATTAATATTTACTTTATCTTTGCAACTGCTTAGCATACTTAAAATACTTAAACAAACAGAATTTATACTCAATGCCGGAGACCAATCGTCCGTTAATATTGATAAACAAATATGACCATTACTATAAATGTGTGGATGAAGTGGAATATTATTTCCAACGAAAACAACCTACAAAATAAGATATGTATACTGAAAAGTCTGTTTAGACAAATCTTATTTAGACGATGCCAAATATATGTCGTCCGTTTTGATAAAAAAAAGTTCTTGATTTATTCCTTAAATAATTTATCGTGTTTCGTCTTCTTAAACGTGTATTCAGTTTTGATAATCTGTATTTGAGAAGAATCCCTTACTTGAGGGGAATCGAATGGATATTGATCGGTAAATTTGAATTGTAACTGGTACTTTTCGCCTTCATATAATGTTCCATGAGCACCATCGATATCTATTCTCAATCTAAATGAACACAAAATATTGGTAAATAGGATCGCTAAAAAGAAAGAGTGCAGGTTCTTACTTTCTCATATCTGAACCATCGTCCACAATCCTAATGCCAGGAGTTGGAGTCTCAGTTAATATTTTCAATTCTTTTTGAAGACGTTTTCGAACAAGATCAAACTGAATAGACAGATAGACAGAAAAGAACATTGTAAAGTACAAGATTGAATATATAAAAAGATATGTGAACAAGTACTTACTGCCATTGAGAGAAGACTGCTTTTGACTAATGATGTCAAATGTGTTAGTTTTCTTTTTAAATCTATCTATTTGAAGGATTCATCTATTAAGAAACTATAGGAACGATAGCAATTTTTTATTTGAATTCAGACTTTATATCAAGTGACAAGTAATTGAAGCCAGAGATAAACGTATCGCTTCTGATTATGTACACGTTAAATTTATTTGTCGGAAAAAGCTATCACAGTGCTTTATAAAAAGAGTGATTAAAACTTACGAACTACAAAAATAATGTACAGAGTTAAAAACAGATCAAATGTCAGTCTTTCAATATTTTTTGTTGAACGTTTGTAATTTAAACCCTCCTTATTGTGGTTTTATCGACAGTGACTGAAACATCGAGTCAACTTCGGTTCCATTTCTTGGTGTGTTTAACGAAGAACCACCTTAAAAGAAAAAGAAATATTCGTTTCAAATATGATTAAATAAGATAAACTGTTTTACTTTGGGCGAGTTGAACGGTAAAATCACCCATAGCATTTCTTCGACCACATCGTCTGGCTGCTTGAAACAATTTAAGATCTTCATCTTCTTGTATAGAATTTGAAACACTAGTAGCAGTGCTACTGCTCATCTTATTGTCTACAATCAAAATAGGCAAAAAAATAACTAAGCAGCCAGAAAGAAAAAATTCACTAAAGTTCGCATAGTAAAAATATTCTGTCTTCAAAAATACAGTAAAATATAAATATCATATAAATAATGACAAATAAACAAATATGAATAAGAAAAGAACAAAAATTATGAGTCATTATTTCACGTTACGATTAGACAGGTAGTCGGTGCGCAGAATCAAGATAAAAAGCGTTTTCTAGCTTTCTTTCAGACTGGATTTTTATTTTTTCGAAAAGCTATGACTGATTCTATTTAGGAAACAGTATGACTACAACTACCTCTTTATTCTTAGATGTCACCCGGTTACGTCCATTTACGGTTTGAGCTGTGATCAATGCTTTTTTCTTCATATCACCGACAAAAAATTAAAGTTCATTTAGACTTAAAGAAAAATGCTTTTTCGTATTCAGCACACTTGATATCCGAAAAATTTTCTATTTTTAGCGAGGGGTACCGCCAAAAAGTTAAGAAAATTTTTCAAAATTGTATAATTTTACCATGGAGATTTTTCTGCGTCAATTTGTTTGAAAATTTTTCAGAACTTTTTGGCGGTACCCAACTTTAAACAAACTTTAATTTTTTTTTATCGTTGATATGAATTAATACCTAACAATGCGCTAGCACGCAAAATGGAAAATATGAAAAGAACAAACTGAAAGAAATACTACTATTCTATTGCTATACAGTCACTATGAATAAATAAACGCTAACCTTCGGATCCATGGTCGCACGATAAGATATGAAATAAGATAAAAAAAACCTTCACAATCAATCACTCATGCCGGAAAGGCATTCATTAATGTATGTTAGTTTTATAAGAAAAATGGTAGATTGGCCGATCAGAAAAGAGGAAAAACTTTCCTTTTTTCGCTGGCGTCCGTAAATCACTTGGTTATTTTTGTCCATTTTTTTATTCACTCCCTCTGGACTTAATGATCAGTTTCTGACTTCTTCTCCCATGAGTATGTGATCAAAAGTTTTTTTCGATTTTCTCTAGTGTGAAATTTTAATTAAGTATGTTTTTTTTACAAACCTCTGTGGACTTATCTGCAAATTTAAATCATGATGATTTACGGAATCATGAAATATACATATGTTTTCGTCGTGAACGAGATAAATCGCTAATTACCGATATCGGTGTATTGTTTGAAGGACGTGAAAAAGTCATGGAAAATGTCCTCAAAATCCCTCGGGATTTCCACCTGACTCCCGCAGGGTCTGGTGACAGGAGTCCTATAGAAGTTTTGTCGGGAGTCTCGACTAGGGATATCTATCGCTACAGAAACAAACGACGACAATCAAACATTTCAGATTGAATTACTGTCAGCTATGGTCGAAGTGAGACTAAAACAAAAAGCAGAAGTGTTCCAATGGAATCCTTACCAAAATCCGAGGATAGGAATAGAACAAATTGTAAATAATGAGTGCACCAGTATTTGCTCAATTATCTTCCTTTCATTGTATTGTTGGGGAACCAAGGAGAAAGTGAAATGTTTCATTCATAACAAACAACTTGTCGATGAGTTATTAACATAGATGAGAAAATCCTATTCTATATCATGGAATCATTCCGCAGCTTCTCTCGTTCCTGAAGCTGATCACATGAGTTTTGGATGAATCCTCTGAAGAAACTAAGCTGACCACATATGGTATAAATACGATCTCTGCTTCAGAATTTTTAAATATTCTTTTCTTAAAAATGAGTTTAAATAAAGAAATTAAATTGGATTTCGAAAAGTATACATTTTCTTTCTACTACAAATATATTTTTGAGCTTTTCATAACAAACGTGCAAAATGTGCTTTGGAAGCACAAGTTTTATGAAATTTAAGACATTATAAATCGACTTTTTTTGCGCCAGACGGATTGAACTGAAATTTTGGGTAATGAATAACGACAATTAGTTAAACATTTTTGGAAAGTTTCACCAATAAAGTGTGAACGGTTGCAAAGATAATTATTTTTATAGGTGGCGCAAAGTGAGTAGCATTTATTCTCGTTGAACATAGCGCTGTTGAACAAAAGTGATTGTTTCGAATAAAAGACAGCGTCTATCTTGATTCTTCATGATTTAGAGCTGTTTTAGAACGTGTTTGTCGAGTTTTCTAGATTTTTTGAGTAACTATAATCCTCTTCTGTTGCTCAGTTATAGAACAGAAATCTTATTAAATGGCAATTCTATACATAGAATCAAAAGGAAAAAGAAAATATAGCTGAACTGTAGAGATCAAATGTACCGCTTTCAGTCTTCTCTTCTTTTAACCTTACCGCTTTCCATTTTTCTATATATGCGCTGCAGTAGACAATGGAACAGAATAAGAAAAGCACTAACTTATATATTTCAATCGAAATAGTTCATTCATCTTGTAATGTTCACAAGTTATAGAAACTCATTTGTTATGTTTCTTCCATCTACGTTAATGAGATATTATATATGAGTTAATTTGATTTATAAAAATCATATCAAAATTCGATGGTTTTTTTCTAGAGAAACGGAATTTTTGAAACTTAGATATTCGGAATCAGTGCAACGAGTTACGCTGTACGGTGCTAAGATCTCGTCGGGGTATTTCCGATTTTGGGGGTCTTTAGACTCCACTTAGGTTTTCACGGTATATTACACTATATTCAACTGTACACATCCAACACACAGCGTCTTTTTTTCTTTTCGTTTATCTTATTTTTCTTCCTTTTCTCACTTTTCTTTCTTCCTTTATATTCGTCGTCGTTGTATATATGTGTGTATTACGTTATTTTGCTTCAAAGAACAAAATAAGAAAAGGAATAAATTTATATTTTCAGCGAAATGCACGTATTCTATATTCGAAAGAAGCAGTGTTCACTGCAAGTTTATCCTATATTCTACCAACTTCCCACATTAAAAAGTTAACAAATTTGAAAATACCCCTCCCCAGTTTCCTGGCAGTTTCAAGTACACAAGTTGTGCTCTATGCTGAGCTGCTTTTTAGAAAAGGGTACAGTCTACTTTTTGAGATACAGAGCTGTCAATATCGTCGTCAATGCACCTTCTATGTGCATATAGAGATAAATATACATTTCGATGAAAATATAAATGTTTCCTTTTCTTATTCTGTTTATTGAAAAATAAGAGAGACTATGATTTTCTGACACTATAAGGGACTATTCTTGACTCTTCAACTCTTCATTTTTCTTATCGTGGCACACAACATGCATATGCACACTACCTTTCTCTTCAATCCAATATAAGAGAATAATATTTAAATCGAATATCTATGTATTATATAGACAAGGAAGAGACTGCTCCTTGCGTTCGAGCAACCACAATCATTATGAATTTTATTGTATGTTGATCATGAAAAAGTACAGACTAATTCTCCACAGGTTCGAATCAAAAAATGACTTATCATTTCACTTATTAAATAAAATAAAATTTCAACAAATATTATCCCTGGCTATCATGACCCGAAGAGAAAGCCGGAAAGTCATGGTGGTCAAAAGGAGTTCATTTAACTGCTGAACATAAAAAAAATTATGATTTTTCTTAAGCTGTGATATTAATAGACATATAACTCAAGAAATACAATGTACCTTTTTCTACAAAATAGCTCGGCATAGAGCACAACCTGTGTGCTTCAAACTGCCAGGAAACTGGAGAGGGATATTTTCAAATTTGTTAACTTTTTAATATGAGAAGTTGCTAGAACATACACTCATTTTATAACGAGTGCGATTTTTCTTTTCGATAAAAACATAAAATTTATTCTGTTCTTCATTTCTTGCTTTATATCTATTTCTATATGCACATAGAAGGTGCATTGACGACGATATTGACAGCTCTGTATCTCAAAAAGTAGACTGTACCCTTTTCTAAAAAGCAGCTCAGCATAGAGCACAACTTGTGTACTTGAAACTGCCAGGAAACTGGGGAGGGGTATTTTCAAATTTGTTAACTTTTTAATGTGGGAAGTTGGTAGAATATAGGATAAACTTGCAGTGAACACTGCTTCTTTCGAATATAGAATACGTGCATTTCGCTGAAAATATAAATTTATTCCTTTTCTTATTTTGTTCTTTGAAGCAAAATAACGTTAAGCTACTAACAACAAACATGATGTTTATTGTTAGCAGCTCCAAATTGATGGGCTCACGACCTTGTATCTTCAAAGCCCACTTTAAACTTTTCTACTGAAAACGTGGAAGAATAAATTAGACATGAAAATTTTATGTTAAATTGACTTGATTTATTTCGTTAAATTTTTTACGAAAAGAAAAAAGTAAAAATACAATTGATGTCGTCCGTAGTCGCTTAAAAATATCCTTAACTTCTCTTTATTAAAAAAAAACAGAATTTATTATGCTTTTCAGGGACTCAATCTATCATGTTGTCTAAAGGCGAACTGTCGATCAATTTTCACTATATATTATCTTGATGAAGACATCTCATTTTGTACAACAAGATAGCTATGATGAAAATGAATCTACTACTAGCTTCTGTGTGAGAGATGTTGATAGTAGCGACCGTCTCATGCGCTGTAAATTAGGATAGACGCTTTAAAGATTAATGCTCAGTAGCTTTTCCGATTTATTTTACCGGCTGGAAAAGTGTTTGGATTTTGCTGATTTGCTTTTTAGTAAAGGGACACGTGTATCAGATACTTTTTCAGTGATACAAAAATGTAAAAATATTAAAAGTCTACTTTTTCACTTAACTAAGGAGTTTGATTTTCTCCAGGACGTCTAGAGTGCTGGGGGGTCGTATTACGAAAAAACTTAAGTCACCGACTGAAGTCTAAGTTTAAGACCGACTTAAGTCCGGGGACTTAAACCGTATCCCGAAAAAGGCTTAAGTTGGCAATTTGTTTACTTTTTAAAAGTCGCTGACAACAGTGACAAACTTGGGACAAAAATCCACAAAATAACGAAACATTTATTCCCTAATCCTTAGAATGTCGTTTTTGTCGAATCGTTAAATGCCTGAGCTATTCGAAAAATGCGTCAATGACTTAAGTCGGCTTAAGTTTTTGGTCTTAACTTTAAGACTACATTTCCCATGACTTAAGTTACCCTTTGACTTAAGATTTTTTATAATACGGTAAAACTTAAGTCCAAAGACTTAAGTTAGTGACAGAGACTTAAGTCAGACTTAAGTTTTTTGTGATACGGCCCCTCTGGAATACTATACTCTGAACATTTGCTTAACGGGATCAGCAAATGCATAAAATAGATTACTGATGACAGAATGCGTCTGTAGAAAAAGAAAAGACCCATATGAACCGAGAAAAATAATATTTTAAAAATTTAAAGCAGTTATTTTTTCAGAAGATTAAATATGTCTGAAAAGAAAACTGAATAATGAATCTTTATTGTAAGCAAATAAAATATATTTTTTAATTCTTGGATTCATTCGTTTACACCTCAACAAATTTAGTATACAAAATTACTTCTTGTTGAGAACACATTCCTTTTCGATCGTTCGCGCGGCTTCTATCCTCTATACATTAGCTTCAGTTGAATCTGTGTCGCTAAAACATTACAGAGTGTATACTACTAAAATCCATCGAGAGTCAAGTGATACTAAACTGTAACCTATGTCGTCTATTTTATTGAAAATCGCTGATAAACTGCGGTTCAAACTGATTGGTTCGGCCGTAAACCTTGCGATTTCCTCTTCTCGGGTTCATAAATATGGGGAGAGTCTAAATAAAATATTTCTTCTCTCTAAACCATTCCGAACATTTACTGGGCCATTCTTTTGCCGATGTACTTGCAATGCCCGTCCTTGTTACCGTTTTAGTCAAGAATTTTTAAACTTGTCTTCATCAATTAGGCAGATATTCTGTTTTAATTTTCCATTGACTTTTTCCCTTTTTTCGCAAAAGATTCTTGTTCAACGTGGCAAGATTTGCTAATAATAAAGATCACCGATTTGATTTGTCGATTTCATTGCTATATATAACTCACAATACTCTACATAGATGTGCATAAAATCTTAACATTCTTGTTGCAAGACAATCGGGTCATTCCATGTGTTTGATTTAACTTCAGAACGCCTAGCCTTTGACATACTCGAAAAGAAAAGAAAACTAAAAATGTCTTATATATGAATATTTCCATCTGTGGGATTCTTCAGAAAATCAAGTTTGTGTGAATTGTGACGTTCATCACCTCCTAAAGGTGCCAAGCAATTAACCTCCACCCCACTAGTTTGTATCGACAGAACACAAAGGACGATTTTACATGTGAAAAATAAAAATGATCCATTCTAACGTGAAGAAATTTGCTTTCAAAATTAAGCACAACGACTAATGGCAGATTACTTACACCGTGGAAAACTTCATTGCTTTAATAACTCGCAAGTTGACAAGTACTTTTTCTCAATTTCCTGCTACTCCAGACAGACTCTTTAAAAATTCGAAAATATTCTTTCTGAATTTTGTTTGAAGATATCTGTCTCAAACATACCATATATATATGTCACCAAATTCGGTAAAGAAAGAAATAGTCTTATGATTTTCGACTGAATTTTTCATGAGAAAGTAGTTTCGTGCGATACTCTCGAGATAAAAAGATATGTAAAGATTCTTTGTCTGAAATTATAAGAGTCCAAAATGTCGCAAGAATATCGAAAGAGTAAGTGAAACAATGTCATTCATGAAGACTATAAGAACAGGAAGATTTTTCGTGTCTATATCAACTTTTCTGTGTTTAAACGTTCAGAAGTGAGCACTAGTTATCACAAATATTATTTTTCGTAAATAAAAAATCCATTTTAATTTTTCAAAATACGATTGATTCCCTAAAACTTCAAAAAGCGTATGCAATTGCCCTGAACAGTAGAATCACTTTTTCAAAAAAATTATTCTCAGTTCGTTTCTGAATTAGAAATAATCCGTCCTAGTCTTCTAAGAATTCTGACTAAACTGCTCCACTATTTCTAGTGTGGATTCTCTGAATAAATTACGGACTTTTTATAATCTTCATTCTGTTGTTTCTGGTATGCATCATTTTTCTTGGTTGACACCCAACAAACACTGTTATTCTGAGCCTATACATCTATCCCAATTTCGGAAAAGTTTTTTAGCATTTAGACAATTTATTTTGCCAATATATTAGCTTGTATCTGTTTTGTTTGTCATGGAGATTTTATATATAGAGTAGAATATGTGTGTATATTTTGAGATCAATTGCTTGTCTTTACCAGAAAAAAGTCCTATGTTCTACAGTTAGTATTAAGCGACAGATTTTATAATAATTGGCAAATATGCACGTATACACATTCTTCGTCGATGTGGCTTATTCATTTGTTTATTTTTGATTGATTATACTCAGTACACACAATAGTATTGTGCAGTTACTTATCAAAGTCTCTTTCTCTTCTACCGAAAATAGTATATATATTCCTAAGTGGTCATTAACTTCTAGCAATCAATGAGACATTGTCCCATATATATTTTTTTCCGAAATGCAGTTATCGTCATTTTCTTTGTTTGCCTAAAAAGATTGGCTTAAATTGACATTTAGAATAAAACTGTTTGGTTTTCGACTTAATTATATAGAACGATAGAAACTTTATCTGTCTTTGTTAACCAAAAAGTAGAATTGATACGCATTAGTTATTATTAATTAATAGTCTCGACGGAACAAAAAACAAAAGGTATAAATTCAGAACGAGCGACAATGTCACAGACATTATTTTAATAACTGTGTCAGACTAATCTATAAGACTCAAGAGTATTATGTATTTATCAAATATGACCGTACTTCTTTCACCATGTTAAGGCTTAACTTCGAATTATAATCATCATAACCATTATATAAAATTGATGGGTTGTATATCTGGATGGCTAGCTATTTCTAATGTACATATATATTCTTTTCTCTAAGCGTCGTCTGTTTTTTCTATGTATTAATAAAAGTCACAAAGTAAGTAAGTAAGTATCGTGGTTAGCAAAATTTTTTCTTTTCTCTTATTTGTAGTCAGTCCTAGAGCATAGTGAACCATATGATTAGATAGAATGGAAGAGAATAATCAGCTGTATTTTGATACTGAACAACTTTTATTCAGACAAGCACATTTCATATCTAATAAATATGTCATTTCCGACTTTTTGTCATTAGTGATTTCAGTTTTTTATGTTTTCACACGAAGAACTGAGATAATCATGACACTTCTAGTCTATTATTTTTTTTTGACTCCTGGTGATTTTTGAAAGAAAGAGCACATTTTTTGATTAAATCTCTCTAGTACCCACTGAGAAAAAATTTTCGAAACTCATCGAGATTACGTAGGATTTTTTCTCGCGTGATCCCACTATGTAGTTTTCCTATTGGATCCTGCGTGTATTTTCCTGTTTTTTTTCTTGCCAGTTGTTTTTCTTGCGAGATCCGGTACAGAGTAAAAATCTGCAAAATTTCGTCGAATTCTAGAAACAAGTTTTCAGTGGGTATATGATAAAGAAACCAGCTCTAGTGTTGATAAGCGCTTTTTTGTTCCTGTCCTAGTCTGATTTTTGATTCTGTAACATTGCTGGATATTACCATCGCATTTCCCATTTGAATGTGCATGAAACATGATGGTAGATAGAAAATGTTTTTGATTGGCACCGGTATATTTGTTTTCTTGAAATTCGATTTAATGAGTATTTATTCCTTTCTTTTCTAGTTTAGAAGATGTTCAACATTCTTTTTTTATACAAACTTTTTATATCGAATCAAAGTGAGCAACCTGTATTTGAAATACAAGTCGCTCACTTCTATTCGATATATCATCATGATCTACACGTAGCATATGCAGATCATGATTCTATCAGATATCCTACACTTTTCTCCTGGCATGTACAAAAGAATTTATATATCGGTCGTTGTTCTTTTTCTTCTGCTCTAGATTGAAGAGAGAAAGACCAATTTTGTTCAATAATTAAAATAACTGCATGAGTATAGCAATATATGTTCCATCGATGATGACATGATATGTAAACCTAAAATATTTTACCATCATCAGAAAAGATTAATCAGTTAAACTATACCTCACCCACACATATAACATAGACATTTTTCTATTTGCTAAATAAAATCGTGTCTGTACGGAAGAAGAAGAAAAAGAATTGTAAATCTCTGACACTCGTATGTATTAAACCAAGAAGAATAATACGATGAACTACTAGTAAATCTGAAGTGGTAGTAATGTTTATTATCAGTTGCTTTTATATTGCAAACATTGCCCTAGAGAACCTACTTGGGACCAAGTACTTCGTCTGCGTAATGAAGCCCGTACTTGCCTTTTTTCAAGAAGTAAATTACTTGTAAGTACTTGTCCTTACTTGCCAAGTACTTTCAGAAAGTACTTCTTACCAATAAGGCAGGTATTTTGATCAGTGACAAGTACTTAGCAAATAATCAAGTACTTGCATCAAGTACGTTCTCTAGGATGGTTTCTAACTGGTTTTTGTTTTCAGCTCAGATTCACTTTAAATGATGTTATGATCAGTTAGCAGTCAGATGATTATCCTCTACGTAACGTCTCAACTGAGATACAATCCACATTTTAATCAAGTATCTCAGCTGAGAAACCAATATTTCTGCAAAAATATTTTATAGATACATTTTATATCTGAGGAATTATTACCTTGGCAGGAATGGTGTAGTGGTTTGTTAGTTGTGAGTAACTCATTTATACATCAGCCTAAATAGAATAATCTCTTCGGATTTAAAATGGTATCTATAAAATATTTTTGTAGAAATATTGGTTTCTCAAGTGAAATACTATCAACTGAGATACTTAATTAAAATGTGGATTATAAATCAGTTGAGTTCAAACCATCCTCTTTATTACGCGATCAAATGCAAGTTGAAAGAATTAGGTATGAACACTTAATTAAAAATTCCTTGTGAAAGAACGTAAAGCTTTCTGCCTGTACATGAGAAGATATAGACATGGATAGATTTTGTTCATAAATTTAAAACGATAAGAGGCCGCTTGAGTTTTATACATTATCACAATCTAAAGATTGAAAAAAATGTATTTTATTTGTTGAAACACAAGTAGTATTATGTGACTCAAGTAGATTCAATTTATTTATATTTGAACTTGACATTTTTGTATCATCACATATTCTATTACAACTACAATTACTATATCGCCTGCTCTTCTCTCTCTCGTCGTTCGTACACATGAAATATTACGTAAAACCTTCGAGATGATTTTTATTGTTTTTTCTCTCATTGAGATAGATCACGCTCCTGAATTCTTATCATCGTTGTGTTAAGAGAACTAAACGTTTTCCATCTTCCTCTTTCTTTTTCTTCTTCTTCTTTCTTCCTTGTTAGACAATCAGTTTCTCATATCGTCTTATATGATACATATTGTCGTATAATAAATAATACTTTTTGTAGAAGTGACAATACGACAATAAGATACCATTTAGTAAAGTTATCTTCAATAACCCAGTCAGTTTAAATACATTTTTTTTAAGTAGGTAAGATACTGATCGCATTTTTAATCTAGATGAAAGATTTCTATCATTCCTTCTATTTTAAATTATAAATTTCATCAAAGATTTTGAACGATCTAATAAAATTTCACTATATTTTTTCTTTATAGATGACAATTAAACGTTGTTACTGCGTTTGAACAACCGTCCATAAAGGTATGGGTAATTCATCATCATCAAAGAAACAACAAAAACATGAACAAATAAAAAAACTTCAAAAGAAGCAGACGTTTTGTTGTTTTTGTTCAACAAAATCATCGTCATCTCTATCATTGTCAAATGACAGTTATTTACCAACATTTGATCGAATTGTTGAAAAGAAAATATCATTCCACAACAACAACAACAATAATAACAACAATCAAAATAGTTATTCGAATTACTATGTTGATCTAACACAATCAACTAAAAATACGAATGACATTGTTCAAACACTCACTGTTGAAATACCAAAACAAGAGCAATCAATATCAGAAAATTCTTCAATTATTTGTACACCAACATTATCATCAGTTAGTAATACTAAGAAAGTAAAAGATGATAATAATTCACTTTTAACAACATCTTCTACTAGTAGTAGTCATAATAGACGCTCTTTATCTCTCGATAATGTTGTTGTTACACCCACTCTAAATCGACATACGGATAATTCGGATGGAGATGGTGTTTTTAAAATACCACAGTTACCATTGCGACAATTACCCTCTGTTGTCACACCATCAGCAACAATTACTCAAAGTCGTTCACATCATTTTTCATCATTTCGTTTACCACTTACGAATACAAAACGTACATATTATTCACAATCGATCGAACAAGCAAAATCGTCAATTGAAGATTTAGAAAAATCATTACAAGGTTGTCAATCAATTGATAAATGGATTGATTCATTATCAATTCTTGGTACACCATCATTAAGTCGTATTAATAAACATCGAATAATTACAACGCCCGTTAGTCAACAACGACAGAAAAAACGAACATCAACTACAGTCGATGATGAATTATTTATTAATTATCAAAAACCTACTATTAACGAAATAGTGTTTAATAAACAAGTAAGGAAAATGGAGGAGTTTATTTTATCAATTTTTATTATTTTTTACTAATTTCAGTGTGAAAGTCCGGTGATAAATGATTTTGACGAAGATTTACCAACATTATTAGTTTCTAATACAACGAGTAATTTAGAAGTTTTACATTTAGCTAAATGTCTTAATTTAAACTTGTTAACATTAAATAATTATCTAAAAGATTTTTTATTTCGTTTATTATATTATCAACAAACATTATATAAACAGCGTTTAAAATTATTACCATTATCGTGTAATAATAAAAAAACTATTAAAAATCATTTTTCACATCCAGTTATGATTTATCCAGTAATTGATAATAACAGTACTCAAATATCAACAATTTTAGCTAATGATTTATATATTGAATTCATCTATCCATTAGAATGTATTTTGCCCACATTATTAACCAGTCCTTATAGTACATATAATATTCAAGAACAAATACGTTCACGATGTTTTTTCATTCCAGAAATTTGTTTTAAAACATTACCATTAGATGATGATTATAAACATAAACAAGAAATAGAACAAACAACTTTAACTCATGTTGTTATTGATTTAGAAATGGGTAATAAAGATACATCAAATCAAATAAAAAAATTACAACAAACGGATGATTCATCATTATGTTTATTTATTTGTGATGAAAATGAACATTCAACATTTTATACTGGACATATTCGTTTAGATAAATCATATTTGAAACAGTATACACATTTTGTTTATCGTCTATCTAATGAACAAGAAGGAGAAGATAATAATTATTATTTATCATCGTATGTATTTCGACAATGGTTTCAATCATTAATTATTTTAAATCAAACATGTTCAATAGCAAATCGTTTTTTAACGGGTGATGGGAGTTATTTAACTTGTCTATTAAAACCTGAAAAAACAATGACAAAAATTGATTTGATTGACAATAATGAAATTATTATGAACAATAGTAATTCTTCTAGGTAACATAATATATCTCATAAACACGTGTTAGCAATTTTATTTATCTTTATTTTTTCTTTTAGTCTTTCAAATCATGTGTTGAAACGAGAATCGAGTATTGAACAAAATTTATCAACTATGGATGATCAATATCATATTCAATTAGTTTGTTTACGTTTACCACCTACATTATATTTACTTGATTCATCATCTACTGATCAAAACGATCATATTAACAATAATAAAGAAACAAATGAATTAAGAACAAAATTATCACATATTCATGCATTCTCTGATTTATTTTTATCAAATAATAAAAATTCTGAAACTTGTATTAACGTTGATTATGAACAATATGTTTTTGCTATTCCATTAATAAAATGGCCAACTTATATTCTCAATAATTATTATTATAAACGTAATTTAAAACGAAAATGGCCATCAAAATATCATATGAATATAATTATTAAAAAACAAATATTAGTAATACCAAAATCAAATTGTAAAATGAATTTATCACAATCAACAAATCATCATCTCGATGATCGATGGCAATTAAATTTTGATTTAGTTGAAAATTTATTATATGAATATATGAATGAGTCAACTTTATTTTTATTTACATTTTGTTTACAACTATTTTCATTAACAAAAAAATTAAATGGAATTAATCATAGTGTCGATTATGAGAATGAACAACAACAACAAAATGATGAATATGCAATTCGTTTATGCATAAAACATTGTTTTTTAAATTATTGTGAAAAATATGGTCTACCATTTTCGACATCAATATCTAGGTAAATAGAATTTTTTGATTTTTAAAATGCAAGTTTATTTTCCACCAAATCAATTTGTTTTATAGCTGCTTTTTAATTACAAAAAAATTCAAATATTGAAAATTGGAGCTGACTCTTCCTATGTACGCAGTCTTTGAGATTGTCTTTGTGTTTTTAAGACTTAAGCTTGGCGATATCTAAAAAATAATTGTAAAAGAAATTTATTAAGTACGTAGACCAGAGACCAGATGTTAAGATAGAACTCATAAAATAGATCTAAATTGAGTAGTTTCAAATTGACAGGGCAACATTATTTAGTTTCATTTTTAAACTGTATGTAACGGATTTGGCAGAGGAAATGACGTCACTTTGCAAAAAATTTTCTCAAGTTAAAGTTGACCAGAAAATTACATTTTTGTGTCAGAAAGATAGAGAATTGTGTCTGGATTTTATTTATATGTTGTTTTAAAAATAAGCATGTTCCGTTCTTTTACAACAGTAGTAATATTGGAAGCCATGAAAATCTCATCTGCAACATCAGAAAAATTCGAAATGCAATTTTTTTTCCTTAAGTTTTATTGCAAAAATTTGGTTCAAGGTCTAAAAGATGCAGAATTTTTCGGAGCTGTGCGTTGGTTCCTATACGCTGACTGTTTTACTTTTTTGTAAAATAGAAAACAGCAAAAAGACATCTTTGACCGACGAGGTGGTACTTTATTTTGGAGACTTCCTCAAAGTCTTGACTTATAAAAATTACTGTTTTTATATCAAAAGATACAGAATTTCAAGCTCTACAAAATGCACTTCTTTCTATGGATTGCATCGTTTGGGTAAGAGATGACAGAGTTGAGATATCTTTCGAAGGGAATGACACCAAACACAAGTAATGATCCAATTGTTGTAATCTGTTTTTACGGCTCTAAAACTTTGTCGAAAAATATAGTGTTGTGTTCCAGCAATTAAGAATTTATTGTAGTCTTTAGTACCGTGTTTGAATTGCTGGAGCAAAACTTCTATGAAGATATAAACCATTTTTTTCAGTGACGTCGTGAGCAGTTCAGATTTTCGAGTCTTCCGATATTTTGAGTACAGTAAAAAGACGATAATCTAAACACAGCATCAGAAACTAGAGAAAATTCTGCGACTTTCAAGCTCAGAACAAAGCTTTAGAAGTTGATATGACTAGGCAAAGGATGAGTTACAAAGTTATTCTCTTCAACTTCTCTGCCCAACCCGTTACTAGAGAAATTTTGACCAGACTTACATATTTTCTCTGGACAAATTGAAGAAAAGAACCTTTATATCTTGACGTCAGAGAGTTGAGATTACTTCATATCTTTTTTATTTTATTTGTTTATTTTTAGTCGTCAAAGTACAAACGATTCGATATTAGATTTGACACATCATTTTTTAAAAGAATTATATGCAAATTTAAAACAAAATTTTCTTTCTCATTATTTTAATCATGAATACAATATTTTAAATATATTTTTTGATAATGATAATTCTAATGTGTTTTTGAAATGGTTTAATCATATTGAATATTGTTCATTGGATCGTCAAAAATGGTTTACATTAAAATTACAATATTCAAATTCAACAATGTCTGTCTATAAACCATTAGTAATTGAATATATGTTTTATTATATTGATCAATTGTACGATGAATTTCATATAAAACGAAAAGATATGAGATTTAATGAACAAGTACTCATTGAATTACATGAAAAATTATGTGAAAAATTAACAAATGAAAATGGTCTAATATGGACGAATGATATTATGAATAATCAAACAATTCGAATGAAAATTCAATATCAATTAGCAAATGAATTTGAAAAAAATGCTGAATTAATACATACATGTTTAAATCAAATACGACGAGCTGAATCATCGTTAATATTTCATTATACATGGACATTATATTTACAATATTTGCATTCTTATTTTAACTGTATATGGAATTTATTTCAATAACAATTAATGGGCTGATATTTAAAAAATAAACCTAGTCTGATTTACTTGTTTTTGTTCTTCTTTATTTTTTTATATTCCGGTGAATGTTCAGATTATTTGTTATTCTTCAACTTTTGTACGGATTTCTCCCTCTCACTTTTCTATATTGAATCTCAGTTTTTCTTTTATATTAAGATCGTTTTGTTCTTCTTCTTGAATGAGATTGTTTTATTGTTTAGATACCTTTTTTTTGTGTGTACGAAAACATCATTTGTTTTTCTTAATTATTTTCACGGACTGTATGCGTAACGTTGTTGGAAATAAAAATATTTTATCTACCGATTTTGAGACATCGAATAGTTCAAATTTGGATCTACTAGACCAAATTAAAGTTTGAGAGTTAGGTTCACGGATGTCCTAAAAATTCAATTTGTTTAAATATGATAGTTTCAAACGTTTGAATTTAGCATTCTTTGGTAAGTATTTGTCTCCTGTCATATTAAGCAATTCGGACATGTATCGTTAACATCATGATTCAACCGCTGTCAAGTATACCAAACCGTTATTCGATTTGAAAGAAGAGTTATGGGAAAATTCACTCACTCAGACATATTAGGTTTTTTATTGTTCTATTTACGCTTATATTTTTATATGCAACATGCATTGAATTCAAATTCATTTTTTTTCTTTCTGACTGATGAGTCCTTTAGGACTCATACTTTTTCCACTTAGATTTTTTTTTTCTACACTTTTGTCCTCATGGGTTCTATATTCTCCATTTCTTTATATTGTTTAAATACTGGATATTCGAACATACATATCTATATTTCATATTCAGGTGTATGGTGAGTAGAATTTACTTTCCAATTATTCGAATAGAAGAAGCGAACCTTTTTACGAGACCGTATTTCAGAAACTCTACCTTCATTTTATATAGGTATTTTGAGAATATTATATCAAGATTTTCATGGAAAAGAACTGGAATAGAAGCAGACATCTGCGATTATTACCCATGGGCATGGACAGTGAATGATCGGGACAAAAAAGACGTGGATGTCTAGATAGAAGGCTGATTTCGAAAATTAACAATGATTTTGTTTTTAGAAATTTCTACCCAGAGTATAAATATTGACTTGCTAAACCTGCGTAAACAAACGATTAGTCGGTGTGTTTTTGTTTTGCTTATTTCTTTTGTTCCTACAGAACAGTTGTTTTCCTGTAATAGAGGGTCTTTATTTTGTTTATTCGCGCAAAAGTGAAGCAAAAGCAATTGATTAAATTAACTCTGGCAGGATCTTGTGATGAGAAATGATAGGGTTAACTAGAGATTCTTTATAAATGCCACGCATTCCTATGATAGAATGCTATGAGATTTCCTCTAATAAGATTCGACCAGAATCATAAGATGCGTAATAAATTTAGTCCTTCCAAAAATCAAATCATGTTTATTAAAACCGCAATCAATGCAGACGTGGCTAAAAACTCTCTGTTTTTTTACTACTACCAGATGATTGGATAAGTTATTGACGTTTTTATAAACTCGTTCACGCTATAATGTTGTACAGTAACATCTGCGTTGCATTTTTATACGTCTCACAGTTATGGAAGACAGAGTATACTATTGAATTAGCCAAAGGACGGAGGGGACGATAAGAGCCAAAATCGGTCCTCTCACAGATCAATCTTATATTAACCGATCTGATGTAGTTCTTATCAGCGCTTAATCCGAACATATTTTTAGACCTTAAAAATCCTTTTCAGTGTGTCT
>CAJNOQ010002789.1:0-22651 GCA_905250885.1 Didymodactylos carnosus | reverse complement strand
AAAAAGAATTGACACGGTTTTTTGAGGTATGAGAAAATAAACAATAGATTGTTGATAGGATATAGAGATGAGGCCAGGTGTAAGTGTTGAAGAATCGCTGTTTCAAAGAGAAAAACACTGGAAATTGACGATGTATGTATTTCAAGATACGTGCTTTCTCATGCATCTACTCAAGCATTTCGAATAAGTAAAATCTAATACGTCTGAGAAAAACACTTCACAGAAAATAGTAAGCGAGTACAAAGTGATTTGAGAACATAACAAAACCAAGGATTTGACTAGAAACTTTTACTCTATACAGTTAATGTTAAATTGATTTAAGTAGAACTTATAATACTAGCACTACATTGGAAAGTTTTCTAAGTCTTTTGAAATAAGGTAAGATAAAAACCAAGATCTTGTTGTAATTCTTGAATCATCGTTTTATTTTATACTCTCATTTAAGTATAAGTACAAATATTCTCATACTTATAATAAGTTTTGTTTTGAACACAATTGTTTGAGGAAGCGCCTATTATGACTGTTATACACGAGAAGAAAATGCAATGAAAAAATGAGAAATGAAAAGTTTATCATTCAAAATCTTTGTAGAAATTTATTGGTAAGATTTTTGTTACAAGAAGTTTTCCTAGGCTATAATCGTTTTCGTCTTCATCACAATAAATCTAGTCGATAAATGCTAGTCTTTTTATCTCAATTTAGTCACATTGAGGGTTTTATGCGATCAAATTTCATACATTGCGCTATATGCTTTTTATTGCACTATATTGCTGATTTCACTTTAAAATTATCGTCATAGATGAGTAAGATAATGATAATGGTGAGAGGTTGACAAGAATGTTAATCTCTACGTATTTAAGAAGTAACAATGAGAAAAACTTGTGGCAATTTTTATTCGAGAAATTTTTTTTTGCGAATCCTCATGAGTTAAATATTTCTAAGATTTTTACGCGTAGCAGCATGGTTTGTACACGCACAATGCCTGTTCGTTTCCAAGTATATTTCTTTAGAAAAATATCTTTCTAATACAATTAGCCGAATTATTCAGTAAGTAATTTAAGGTGCTTCAGTTTAGAATGGATTTAAACTTGATAAAATTCCGAGTATCTACCAATCAGTTGTCGATTCAAATTATTACATTTACTTGGAATATAATCAAACTATTATAGAAATCTCAGTTGAATTAAGAGAAATGTATTTAGGACAATTGAATGACGAAATTGAAGACTAACGTCAAACAGTTGTATCATCAAAAGAAATGAATACATTCGAAGTATTCTAATACATCAATTATTTGCATGCAATCAGCTAAACAACCTGTTATTGTCAGCTACTATTTGCTAAAACCTAAGAACAACTACATGAGCAGCTATATAAAATAATTTACATTTGGTGTGCAATTTACAACTATTATAGTTTGATTGTCTCGATCATTCGTTTGCACATATATCATCTCATGTATATGCTATAAAATAGGAAACAAAACAGCTTCAAGAAAGAAACGACTGCTTGACAATGAAACGTTTGTAAAGGTGTAATTTTATAAAACGTAGTACGCCCATCGATAAAATCAAAATTATTTATTTATAAATAATTTTAAGACGTAACATGAATACAGAACCAGTCAGATAAGGGAAACTGTGGAATTAGGGTTCAACCCAAGGTCTTGTATTGACAACTACGGAAATATTTCAGCTCTAAATGCCGCTCGATGCTGAATAATTTTGAAACAGCGATTTTTCCAGACTTCTGATCAGTCAGTATAAACTGTCATACTTTTCGTGAATAAAACAGTCTTAGATCTTACTTATGCGATTACTACTCACCCAAAGACGATGGTAAATAAGAAAAAAAACTAAAGATAAGTCATAACCTATCGTGTATTTATGATGCGAATGCTCTTACATTGAATGGTACTTAGATCAAATTTGCTTTCTTGTTGCAATACTTTCTTCTTCTCTAAAGAGAATATCAACAGAAATGATAGTTAAACAATTAGCGAGTTTCTCCGATATTGAGCGACCAATAATTTTCGCGGAAATTGGCTCCACTAAGAATCACAGAATATACGGATAATTTCATTCCCACCAGTTATCATTTTTTTCATTCTATGTTTTATTGTATTGTTGTGATATTTTGTACCGTACGATACACAAAGATTAAAATTCGAAAATAGTCGTATTAACTATAAAAAAGAGTCTGATCAACAATTTTAATCATTCTTTACGTAAGGTACAGTGAAACATATCACATCAAACACATAACGTCATAACTTTAAATAGCAAAAACTGTTTTCAATTCAATACTCTTTAAATACAATTAGAGTGATTCAGTTGCAATTTTCCATACACATTTTCCACAGTAGATTAGATTCTGACTTTTTATATTTGATAAAAATTCTAAAGTTTAAACATTATTCAACTATTTGCAAAAGGTGGACTAATCGATGCAAATATTTATAAGATTTTATATAGTTGTTTATTTTCTTACAACACAAACAAACATGCACACAAAGAAATATACCTGATGACGAAAATATATACAGAGTTAAGTAAAACGAAAGCAAACAGAAATTTGTTTAGTTGCCGTTGACATACATCAGAAAAACAGGCTATGTGTGTGTGTGTGATGATGTATAAACACTAAGATATAAACAAAAACAAATAAATCAGATTCAGTTACTGACACCTGTGAGACTGTCGGGTGGAGGTAAGAAAAAAAAAATGAGAAACACCTTCCAAATTTTTCTTACAAAAAAAAGTATTTTATTCCTTTTAACTATCTGACTGGAGAAAAATTTGTTCATTTCGGGATAGACTTTATCTATGTAAAAATAGAAAAATCATTCTAGCTAAAAATACAGGCTAGTACAAAAGTGGGAGTAAAAAATGCACGAGCGAGAAAAAAAAAAAAACACCATCTCGTGTTTTTTTTTACTTTTTTTGTTAATTACACAAGAGAAACATAAGAAAAGATTATTCTCATCAAGAAAGAAAACATCATCGATCAAAAAAAAAAAAACAAGAAGAAATGGAGTAATATCGAAACGTTAGAGTGTAAACGTCAACGCGTACTACATAGTAAAACAAATAACAAAATTTATTCAGTAATTTTACACCAGTTAAAATAACAATGCACAAAATCTACTTCGACAAGGAAAAAAAAAGAAGAGAAGGTTTTTCATTACATCTTATTAGAGGGTCAACGAGGAATTTACTTCACTGTTTAGGAAACGTCTCGCTTTAGGACTTAGATTAGCCATAACATTGCAAATATATAAATACAATCAATATCTGACGTCATAATGATGATAATAATGATTTTGTTACCTTCTAAAGTTTTTCTTCATATTCATCATATGGTTGAATACTATAATGTACAATTGATTCGAGTATCCATTCTGGACTTAAAAAATGAATATTTGCTTGTTTACAATTTTCATAATATTTTAATTGTTCACTATTTGTATATGTTAATTTTTCACATAAAATAACGGTCGTTGTTTTTGTTGTATTATTCGATGGTAAACAATCAATAACATTTCCATTACATAATTTAATTAATGCAATTAGATCATTTTTTGACATTTTATTTTGACATCCATCACATTCAATTAACAAATTATAATTTTTAAATAAACCACCGTGGTCATTATAACGCATTAAACGTGATGTTCTCATACCATCATGATAATCAGAATAAGGAACATCACCTCTTATTTCAAATGTTGTTTCATCAACAAGTTGATTTTTTGTAAGACATTCAACTATCCATCGATGACTTATGATAAACAAATGTCTGGCGATGGCTTGAAATACTTTAATTGTTAACGGACATAATAATGGTCTAGCCTCGTCACCCGTAATTAGATGCGTAGTTTTTTCGTCGACAACATCAGACAAATGAATATGAAATGTAGTAGAAAATCGTTCCAATTCCGTCTAGAATACAAAATCAACCTGAGTTAATCACAATAGTTCATTCTTCAATGAATGTTTAAATAGGCTAAATAACTCCGACAAACTACTTTCAAACACTTCCACAAGATACGTATTTAAAATAACAAGCAGTAATAATTTGAAGTTCTAAAACGTACCATTTGCTCTAAATTCAAGCATGTATAAGCTAAAACGATTTGTGTATTGGCCAATTGTCGTTCAACATTATTTTGATGATGATGATTTGTTTCCATTAGACTATTACTCATCGGATAACTTTCATCATTCGATAGACTACGATCGAGCTCATCAAAAGATGATTCTAAGAATCAAAAACATACGTATACACTTTGTTTTAAATATGAATGATCGAATATACCTTTATCCATATTGTGTGGCTGTTGTTGACCATTATTTTTCGGTTTTTTACTATAAGCATTATGGGGTAACTTATTTTCTTTTCTCATTTTAACTCGAGCATTCGTAAACCATACGGTAATTTGCGATAATGACATTTTTGTCTTCTCCATTAACATTTGTTTGTCACTTTCTTTTGGATCTAGCAAAGAAAATTGTTTGTTTTTACCATTATAGACTTCAAATGACAAAAACAGATATGTTCACTTACATGGATGATGTTGATGTTCAAATAGCCATTGTTTTAGTGGTCCTATGTGAGAGAAACAAGCTATGGAAAATGATTACAACCGCATAACAAACACAATACTAACCAGTGGAATTTCTTTCACGACCTGTTGTATTAAAGAGAGTCGATAGTTTGTCGTCATTATCAGACGTATTCAGAAGAGGATAGTCTAGAACGATAATCAAAAACTTAGAGAAAGACAAACAGAAATATTAACATACCCGATGTATTTTCATGTAACGACACGTCAGCAATTTCTTGACTTCTTTCACGAGCTGAAGGAAAAAAATGAAATAAACTTTTTTAATGATCGTCTATTTGTCAAGAGTATAACTAAAGTATGTGAATAAACTGATCATTCTACCACTCGTGCTGTTAACTGATCAGCGTAGTTTAAGTACTTCAAAATCTCCTTCCATTCATTCTTAACTTATTAGACTTTCAAACTGCATTACTTGATTTTCTCGGTGATAAATCACCATTATTATTCAATGTTTTGTTATTTTTCTTCTTTTTCTCCCCAGGAGTTGCTGTCATTGTAGATAAATCATCCGTACTTTTTTTACTCGATCTTTTATGACCATTTGAATTATTTAAAACAGCTGAATTATTTGGCTCAAGGTATTCGTACGGCATTCTTTATGCTGTTTTTTGTTTTGATGATTCTAATAATTATCAACTTCGTCAAAAATTATGAAAAAATCGTTTCTAATTCGCCAATTACATACACACTCTAAAACATAATATTAAATCGATAATTACCCACATATTTATAGGAATTAGAAAGACGAACAAAGTCTACCTTTTGGCAGACATAGGCCATGTATATAAACTTTTAAATGTGTGAGGTAAATCTACTACATGCAATTTCTGCGTCTTTAATAAATATCTGCGACTGAGCAATGAATTTTCTTTGCCTAAATAGTCCTTTTCCTAGTGCAGTATATGAAAAATTATCAAAAGTTGCCGGAGGTTAAACAGGTGTGTGAAGGAAACTGAAAATTGTCTACTACAGCTACGCACTGAAAATTGTCTACTACAGCTATGCACTGGAATGAGTTTTGGTATTCTTCAACAGAATACGTATTTAACAGAGAGCTCCTTTAATTTGAAGTAATATATCCGTTTATACATTTATTTGTTTCTTCTTTTGGGTTTTGTTTGTACTTTCTAAAAAATATCACGCTTCCATTTTTTCATATTTGCACTAATCCTCTACCGTCTGAACGATAATGCTAGTACAAGGATAAAATTTTCTGTTCGTTTTTAAAACAGAATTGTGTTCAAAGTCAAAATGCTAAACTAATAACTCAGTATTTCTATATTAATTTGCAAGCTTCGAAGAGGACTGTTATCTATATATGATTGGTTCTTCACCGAAGGTTTTAATAACAAATGAAAACGGCATACACCTAAACTCAGTACACGAATCACTATCTTAAAAAAGAAACACCGATCAGGTATAAACTTTTACGGATGAAGGGTAGGACGATCATACTCTCCCGAAATGTTACGATAAATCTGTATCAATGAAATGCTGAAAATGTGACAATGTCACGGTAAAACATAATATTATCACACTTTTACTATGACATTGTTACACATTTACCGTAACATTTCGGGACAGTGCATACTTGAGAATTTTTATTGTACATATCATCCGTAACATTTTACACTTCAAGTGTGATAGAGTACAAAGCATGATTTCTTTATAGTTTAAACATAGAAACACTATGCATGAAGTGCGGCAGACATCCATACTGTGCTTCAAGTGTGAAACAGTTTTTCCTTTTTTTCTGACATGCCTCAAACATGTAACTTCTACACTTCAACTGTATGGTTTTTTGTTACTACGCGTCAAATGTTAGACGATAGACGTCATCTTGTTTCTTTTGTTCTATGCTGAAGGTCTGTCTTCTAATCAGCCGTTTTTTTGAGTGTATATAATATACTAAATATTGTAAGTTTTCATTTATTCTCTTTTTCTTAGAAAGGCTTTTCAATGTAAAATTATCTCTTGACAGTGGGAATAGTCTAAGTTAAGGTGTTAAAATTTCACGCTGGAAGTATAAATATTACACTACTTTACGTATATTATATCACTGTAAAAAAGTCATACTTTTTACCACAAGTATAAAAAAAATTATGGATGAACCTTCAATTGTGGTACGTACATGGTTCAAAACGTGGGAGTTTTTTCGGATAGTAGACTGGTTCTGTGCTTCGAAACATAGCTCAACTATTATCTCATCACATTGATCCATACTTACTATAAGATTGTATTTAAAAAAATTGAGAAACTTTTAAAAAAATCAAAGTTTTGATATGTTCGTGTCTGTGGACAAAATCCAAAAATCTGTTAATGTTTGTCCTTGATGTTGCATTACTCTAGTATTGAATGCATATTTATGAATTCTTCGAAAAATATTGCATTTTTCAACAACTTATTTTCTACTTATCAAAGTCAGAAGCGATCCATCTGATCAGAGCAGAATTTTGCATATCAAGATGAGATTTTAGTATTATATTCATTTTGACGAAATCATCTTCAAAATCGAATGTATTTACAAAAAATCAATCATTTTACTAAATTGAGACCCTCAACTCATCAAATAACCATTTTCTTTCTCACACAACTATCACTTTTTTTTCGCAATGTGTGTGTTTTCTAATGATCCGTTGCATTTTAGTCTACATAGATCAATAAAATGGAGAGAAATTTCGCAATAAACTTCAATTCGATCCCATTTCTTTTTATTTAATCTTGTCGATCTTTGTTTCAACTCTGATGAAATGGATTTTTACTTTTTACGTGAAAATCCATAATTGACATCGACACATAATTTACATCATGTTGTTTACCTTTTTGAGGAAATTTTCTTTTTCTAGGTCATATTGTTCGTTAACATCTTACATTATCGTCTGCTGATGGGAAGTCATTTCTTTTTATTGATGATAAAGTTGTCAAATCGTTCATAAAACCGCATAATTTATTCAAAAAACGAATGTTCGTCATATAATCGAATTTTGTTGAAAGTAATTTGATTTAGATAAACATGAAGAACATCAACATATCTTAAATCAAATATTTTATTTAAACTAGAATTTTTTGGTTAAATATATATTACATAGTTGATTTCCCACGTGTTATAATTCAAAAGATCAACGAGTATCAATATCATGAAAAACAAGTATCAGTTATATTATACAGACTAAATCAACACTGTTGGTAAAAACCAAAAGAGATAATGCGTTTAGATCTTTCATTAATTGTACCATTCAACCAATTATTATAAGGAGGCTTATCAAATGAGATACATTATCCAAAACACGTTAAAGTTTTAAGGAGTGTTAGTTTATTGCATGGTCGTATTTAATGAGATTCCAATGTTATATTGTATCGTTACTAAAGACATTCGCTCAAATTTTAGTACTCCACTTCGAATTACAGAGTGAATAATTTCTTTTATATGTCAGATGACACTGAACACAATCTTATTCATTCAGCAACACATTATAAATTTCTATCGTTGTTGTTAATTGTTAGATTTTATTTCTATATTCATTTTTATACAAATAATACACCCAAAAATAGATTAAAATTTGTAATCTGTAACTTTTTAGACATACGTACTAACTTCTTTGCACTTAGGCTTCTAAATGTTCTCCGAGTACTGATACTCTCATCGATCACTGGCAGAATGTGTCTTTTCTACAAATGTGAAGATGTTCTTGGAATTCGAAACTACACAAACTAGAAAGAAGAATTTAACAACGAAATACTTTGTCGAATCGACAACAAAATAATTTTCATTGAGAAAATAGTTGACGATTTTCTATCATTTTTCGAAATCCCATTTCACTTTTTGTCTGAAAAATTTCCAAAATATTTAGTAAAGGAAAACATTGGGCATCTGTTCATCAACACATCAAAATCAAAACCTCTTTTTTTGTTTTGTCAGAGCGTCATTTTGAAACTTTTTCAAAAACCAAAACAGATTTTCATTTGATTTGAAGTTGTTTTCTAAATGTGTAGAAAATGGAAGTTACTAAGATTTTAGTTCATACATAAACTGCAGAATGTTTAAAAAACTGCAAAAATCTCTAGTATTTAATTTAGTTTAGAAAATCCTATATGATTTGTTTTGTTTGATGTTGTGTTGCTACAGAATCATCTAAGAGTCTGCGACAGTGCAACATCGAACAAAGTGCGAATTCATCTCTATACATTAGTCTTTTCTATTATAATAGAGTTGATGTGCAATCGATTCCAATACGTTTGAAATACTGATCAATGGGACATGTCGACGGGCAGCAACAAATGTCCACTTTGAGACATGAGAGTGCGTCAAGTGGAAGTACTGGAAAACGAACAAAACGACGTTCACCATCGAATAGTAGCAGTAGAGACTCTGATTACAGACACGATGGTAACTATCTTAAAAAAGAAAATCAATAATAGTAATTGAATTCATCTTTTTTATCTTTTAGAAAGATTAAAATCACGTCGAAGGTCATCCAGCCATGACCGAGACTCATCGTCATCTAGTAGTGGTAATTGATGTTTATTTTTGAAATATGAAATATAAACTTGTGTCTACTTTCTTGTAGATGGTGATCGTGAAGAGGATGAAAGCATAGAGGAAGATGATGCGACCGAAAGTGATCGAAGTTCTCTTAGTTCTGTAAAGGAAGTTATAAGATGGGATTATAGAGTAAGTGTTATTATTTTAATTAAAAACCTTTGTGTCAGTTTTACCCATGCACACCGATTATAACTGATGGAAATTGTGTACTTTTTTTGCAAAAAGTTTTTCTCAATGAAAATTGATTCTCTAAAATTTTTCTAACAGCTGGTTTTGTATAGCAAATATTTTTCTACAAGATGTACTCTTCTTTTTGGATCTAGAACTTATAAAAAAAAAGATTTCTTAAAAGCCCCATTGTCGGTTATAACCGATTTAAGGCTCTTTGTCAAAAAGTGATTGCGACAGAAATAGACAACATGAAAGCTTCTACCATAGTTCATCTTGTAGAAAAATGTTTGCTCTCCAAAACTCAATTGTTAGAAAAATTTTAATATGCATATTTTTCATGAAATCTGTTGTAGAAAAAAGGTGAAATTCATCAGTTATAACCAGTGCATGCCTAGTCAGATTAGGAATCATGTTTCATCTTGTTATATGACTATTTAGATAAATTTGATTGGTCGTCGTGTGAAAGATACAAAAGCATTTTGTTGTTTTAGTTGTGCTTATCCAGTGCTAGTAGCTGGAAGATTGGTATGTAATATATTAATAGATTTCTATTCAGGCGAAATATAATTCATTTAAGTACGTTTTTTCTCTGTTACAGCTTCCTTGTAAACATGTCTTCTGTCTTCAATGCGCACAAAAATGTAAAAATGATAGACGAAATTGTTCCAAGTATGATTTTAATCGAAATGTTTCTATAACTAGTTTGAACATTAACTGACATTTCTATTGATAGATGTAATGATGCAATCAATGATCTAGAAAAAATTGAGGCAAAAAATTTAATTATGTGTTTATACGGTGGTCACCGTAATTCACATGATGTATGTTTACGAGGCTACACATCTCAACGTGATTTAAATGCGCATGTAAAACGACGACATGAACGAAATAGTGGTACAAATATTTCTACACCAAGTGTCAATGAATCTCTGTCACCTCGTTCACAACAAAAAGACAATTTTTCAAATTATCCTCAGCCCACCGGTCATATACCTTCTCAAAGTAATGTATCACAACAACAAGCGCCACCTTCACATCCAACGAGACTGCCACCTCCAACTTTAGCCGGTCTTGATTCCTTATCGAACAATTTATATGATCCATTAGCTCTATTTCATCAGAACGATCATTTTCCACGTGCTCCAATGTTAAGTGGTGTCGCCCCGCTACCGCCTCCACCACCACCATTACCATTTGTAGGTTCAACTTCTCAAACAACGCAGCCTCCATTACGTTATCCAACACCGCATAATCAATATCCTCAAATACCGGGATCTTATTTACAACCTCCTCTACAAACTTCTCATGTTTTTACAAATCCACAACCTCATCAATACTATTAGGAACACATATTTCTTGGTGTATTTACTTTTATTCTAGTTTATTTGCTATGTGTAAAATAAATACTTGTTTTTCGATGTTTGTACATTAATTAGTGTATTAATTGTACCAATGTCCCACTTGTAGTTAGCTGACAAGTTAGATGGACAGATGAAGAACCAATTTTGCAGTACTAAAAAACGTTTGTATTTGAATGTAATATGTCGCAGAGGAATATCGGACAGTAGGATCAACGATTGTTTGTTTCTTTATGAATAAACGTTTGGTATTAACGATAGTATGATTTTATGGTTCAATTAGATTCACACTCAGTTGTTTTTCTGTAAACAAACAATTGTTGAACTCATACCATGTTTCATTATTTTTTAAATTTCTTTTGTAATCTTCTTGCTAGATGTAAAAAATATGGTATTTTTTCTGTTAAACATTTGTGTAGAATATCCTTATACAAAACGAACAAAAAAAGACGAGTTGCTAAATAAAATAATTGTAAAGTAAATAATATAATTGTGTTGTTAAGGACTAATAAACTATTAAAGTATATTTTTAAAGGGTTAAAACATCAAAGTATTAAAATGCTTTTTTTCTTAATTGTTTGGATAATTTTTGTTACTGATTACACGGAAAAATCGAAGTATACTCTTCCTCAAGAAAACGTATAATTAAGGTAAATGAAAAAATGTTATGCTACTTTTGTGTAGACGTAATTTTTCTTAGGATCTTTGAATTACTTTTCGAACTTATATAAATAAAATAATTTTAAATGAGTTGCATTGAAATAGTGAGATGTTATGAAAAATTATAGTTAATTCTTCTGTATATTATGTTTGACATTGATTTTGTTGTCTTCTACTCTATAATCAATCTTTCGATTATCTTTGGTTGACGAGCTGATTTAAAATAAAACTCAATATACATTTTTTTTAGTTCTTAACTAAGAACAGCAACATGGAACAACAGTCTGAATTACCTTCCTCAGACTTCGTGCCTTGTCATAAATCGGCTCCTAAGAGTGTTCTCCATCAACTATCTTTCGAAGGAAACGATATCGATTTAAATACCAGTCCTCTAATTACCCGAGTAAAACTAAATTTGTTTTCATTTTCTGATAGCTGTTTCGAATCCTCGAAATGTTTATTATCGAACCTTAAAATCACCATCAAACAGTTTCATAGAACAATTATCTAAAGGACGTGTCTTACCATTGGTCAAAGCTAAAGGCAATATAACAGTGCAACAACCAAATTTTGTTGTTACAGAATACGTCATTCCCGTTGTAAAAAATTATTATTATTTATCATTAATTGCTGCTATTTCTTGTATTTCACCATTTGGTTTTAATAGCTTTAGCTTCGTCTCTTAAATCATCACTAAAATATGATGTTGGTCAATATGAAAGTGCAAAAAAGTATAGCCAATGGGCTCTTGTATGCTCATTATTATCGATTCTAGCTGGTATAGCATTTTTGATAATTGCATGTACCTTTTTTGTCTCAACTATGGGCACTTATCATTATTATATACGTGGAAATGAGAATAAAAACATTAATGACGATGATGGACAGCAGAATCAAACACCAAGAACAGATTTTGGCATAATAGAGCATGCTGTCATATTAACAACAAACTACCGTAGGAAATAAGTCAATTCAGTGCAATCAACTATTCATCTATCAGATCAACAGATTGATGGAAAACCGGTCATTGCGCGATTTCATCGAACACGAGAAATAAACGGAGCAAGATAAACTTCATTAAATGGTTAAGTTATTTATATGATATTTTATGAATTATGAATTTTTCTCGACTATTTCGATAAAGTAGCTTCGTACTGCGATTATAAGGAAGTTGATAAATAAACACTAGAAAGAGAAATTAATAGAATTGTGTACTATATCTAATATTTATGCAGAAAATAGGAATGCACTGACATAATTACAGTTTGTTATTTTTACTTTGTTTCGATTTTTGTTTTCTGTGTGTCAGGTAGTCACGAACACTTGACTCAGGAGCATTCTTTTCTTTCTTTATGTCTATATAACTTTGCCTTATACAGTATACGTTAGAATTCGTTTGCAGTGGCCACATGGTCTAACAACCTATTGCTGGAACACTACAAACTTCAAAGACCGTCCCAAGTTTCGATGTCTGGAAATGGTCGTTGTAACACTTGGCTGATGAACTTTTAACATCTTAGTTTAATGTTAAGTGTATGTAAGTAATTACTAATAACTTTAGTTTTCGAAATATTTCTGTATTGAATTGATCAGTTCGATTCAGAATAAAAACTTCAAATATTCCATAGACATCTTTGTAAAAAAAATAGTTTAGTTTGTTCTTTGGCATGTACACTGTCACAGACTCTATTTGATGGTTATTGAATGTATGTGTGTATCATTTGTTCCACACTTTTATGATTGATGAATATGATTTTTGTTTTTTAGTGTATATTTATCTACACACTTTTACTCGGTATGTTTCCTTACACTATATATATATATATAGAAATTATTATTTTTTCCTACAATAACAAAGAATATACAAACTGTATATAAAAAGGCAATCATTTGTCATTAATGTTGATTGATTAGACGACAACAACAGTTTTTAACCAAATATTGTTGTTCAAGAAAAAGTTACTGCTCGTTCGGTTAACATTACAATATACGGTGCAACGAAAATGAGTATATATAATGCTTTTTATAGCTTTCTGATTTTTCCAAAAATTAAGTAGTCATCTTTGACCCTCGATCAGTTAGGATATTGTTTAAACTTTCTACAATTATATCGTTGTTAAACTCATTGGAAAATATTGTTACCGCGTTTGATTAGATAATTAAAATTGTTTTTCTTGATTCTGTTTAATTTTATGAAATCTTATCGTCTTACATATCCAAAGTTATCGAATATACAGTGATATGTTTCAAACAGAACTGCGTGTGCTAGTGAGAAGTGTTGCTAATTTCAATCTCAAGTATGGTCATTAGTTAATCCCCTAAGAGTTGTGTGTTTTTATTGAAACATGGAACAAAAAAATGAAAATGTTCAATTTTTGTTATTCACTTTTTCTTTTCTATTTTTTTTTGATTTTTTTCAATTTGACGGATTTATGAGAAAGAGCGGAATGTTTGAACTTTTCTATTTTTCTTCACCGTTATATTTGTGATTGGCATACTTTCTTGTAATAAAACTGACAAATAGTTTCTAAAATTGATTGATCAAAAACTATAAAGAGAGTACATTTATATAGATTTCTTCGAAGATATTTTCTTTTAAAAATCAACTAGAGAAAGAAAAAAACCTATGACAGACTTCGCTAACTGATCAAACGATTTTACGTTCATACAGTTAGTTATACCAACTCAGACGTGCTAATTGTGACTATCATATCAGTTGCGGCTGATACAGATATCGTGAGCAGATTTCTGCAAGTTACCCGCTAGAAAACCGAAATCTTTCTGAGATTGCCGTTTTGCAGAGTATATTAAATCACCTGTTTGTTATTATTAAAAACTAGGTGTGGTGTACAGCACACCATGTCAAAGCTATCGGTACAGGATTTTGAATAATGTTAAGAGGTTCTGGATATGAATAATTATCATATCAATATCAAATCATACAGCTATATTCATGTGGAATTAGTTAGGTGGCTCAATCTCACGGTTAAGATAAGCTAGAGCAAACGCCGGGAGCAATTCGTCACACTCAAAGCAAAAAACCACGAGAATGACGTTGATTTTAGTGATTTTCTCCCAGCGTTTTCTCCTAACTTATCTCAATCCTATCTCACCCGTTCTTTTAACTGTCTTCGTTATTTTATCCTCACACCATCTATACGAGAGATGGAATAAGCTATATTCCATCAGCAGAGAATCATCTGAGACGAGTACAAGTCATATGGACATATATGCAGGTTGATCTTGCTTTATCATGTCCTAAAAATCGCAAAACATATAGAACACGACAGGATTAGATCTCAGCATCTTCATAGTAGAGTAAAGGCAGACGTTTTTTTCCAGATAATTCGAAAGAATATTAGAACATCAGTAACAATGTTTAAGTGGTGAAACTATCAACGATATTTTATTATTGCGAAATTTCAGATGTAAAATATGCTTTTCTCACCAATATCCATGCGTTACGATAGAATAAATTACATTATTCAAGAAAAATTACATAGAATTCATAAAATTTCATAGGACACAGTAAGACTACGTGAACTGTATGCACGGTCGTTAAAGCTTTTATATCTCAGGGTGCAAAGCTCAAAAAGTACCTGTCCTGCATATATTCTGCATAGGTTGGCATCGCATCGTTCGCATCCTTCGAAAAGATTAATGCGATAAGAGTTCAAACAGCATGTACACGCTGCTATTTATTTGATATTCTCTTGCTTTATTTTCCATTCGTATGCTTGTTATTTTTCTATGCTTTTAATAATATTCTAAATTCTGCATAGGAAAAATTACATCCTACCCTTCGCTATTTTCGACTTTATTTTGTCGTTTGAAAATGAGTTAGATATGAATCAACTACACAGCTAGGTCGTGTTTGTTAGTAAAGTGAAATACAAATTTTTAATAGTATTTCTTTTTCAAGTTCACATTTTTCGAAGAAAATTAACCAGTCATGACACATCTAGCAAAAAATCAGCCAATCTATTTCGTGAAAAGAAAACGAGAGAGAAAAGGAAAAGTGTACTTTTCTGATTTCTTGTTTGGTCCACTATATATGAATGTTAAGAGGATGACATAATTGGGTAAACTATAAAGATAGGAGAAGAAAAAGAAGGAAAAAGAGAGAGAACACTACTCAGGACATGGAGAATAGACTAAGTGTTGACAGCTATTGATAGATCAAACGCATCTTATTTTTTTTTTGTTTTCAGTTTTTCTTCAAAGAAAACAATCTTTCAACAAAAATCAGTCAGTTTTCTTAGTTTTTAATTCTCAACAAGATAATCTTGTCTATCATCTGATTACATCAATTCAGAAAAAAGACATAAATGATAAATAAACAAAAGGAATAATTTCTAAATAATAATAATATTGTATTATGATGTCGATATTACCTGCACACGATTCATCGACTTACATTAATTCAGAATATTTTACAGTAGAACAAACAAATGAGTTTAATTCACTACAAACACATCAACAGCAATATTTGTTCGAAAACATGAACAAATGTAGTAAACAGCAAAAATTAACAACTAAACGAACAGCGAGAAAAGGCAAACGATCAGGTAAGAATTATTTCGTTTTCTGACGTTTCTTTTAATGTGTTATATATGGCGGTATTAAGTTCTCAGTAATGCATAGAAGATTCTTAAAATTTTCTTATCGAGTTTGTGGTTTAAATGCAATTTCTCTCCCGAAAACTGAATATTAGAAAGGTGAACCATTTTCATCTAAATTAGGCGATATTTACAAGTGGTCTGTAGTAAATGAATAATTTATCTTTTAATTAATAGAATGAGGGATAAACCCGAAATGGTCATGCGAGGATTAAGCTCAATTAAGAGAGAGAAAGCAGCTCATCTGGAATAAAATTTTGCCTCCTTCTGAAAATGGGATATTTAGTTCTACAATTTTAATTTTTCTATGAAGAAAATATAACCATAAAGCCTATCTTCAGAATTTATTCCTTCAGTTAAGCTCCTTCACTGTCCCATCTTTTGGGTTGTTCAGCTTCATACCTCGTCTATTCACTTGCTATCGTAAGAATACTATTGCACTCACAGATTACTCACATTGTTTCAAAGAACTTTTGCCACTGCGCAGTATAGCTTTATGATAAACATCAAATCCATCGAAAATTCTTCCTTGCTACTTTCGCATACATCTTCACTCTTCTGAGACATATGCAGTTTGATGGAGCACAGGGTTATCTGTATGAGCGGATCTACGAGAAAAGAATGAAGTAATTATTTTTCTGCTCAAGATTTTTCGAGCTCATTTTTTATTTTATACGAAAAAGAGAGAAGTAGTAAACTTTTCCTTCAAAAGCAAAAGACTCGAATGCAACAGTTATTTGTTGGTTTAAAAGGTGAAAATAAGCTTGGAAGATATTTAGCATAATTATGAATAATCTCTTTCCAAAATTTCAAAGTGTTCGTAGTACGTTCTACAAGTTTTACTCGTCACCCTATTGTCTCTGCTCCCATTCTCTTTTCTTTAATTATTCATCCATTTATTTTCGTTCAGTCTTATACTGAAAACGAACTGAACGCTCATCTTCACGGACTCCCTAAAAGATTGTCCAGAATTAGTTTTAGCATGTTCTAAAGCGGCCAACAGATAGATGTTGTGGGTTAATTTAATCTACAAATTATCCTTGAAAATCTGAATGCAAGTATGAAGCCTAGATAAGCCTAGAAGACTGCGTTCGATACCTCAACAAGATCACATTTCGATAAAGACTCATTCTTAACTTCTATACTAAAAAGATAATTTTCGAGCGTAAGTATCCCATTTATAGAAGAAAAGTTGTTTTTCAACCGAGTTTAATTCTTGTAGATTTCTGAGTTCATTCAATTTCATACATCTAATTTTAATCATGTTAAAGTTTTCTATATGTTACGCCATATCTTTATTTATCCTCATTTATCTGATTGTACTTTCCATTGTTATTAGTTAACAGCTGTGTAATTGTCCCGGATGTAGGAATCGAACAAGAAGAAGCAAACATAGAAAGAGAGGATGAACAAGAGAGAGAAGACTCGCTAGATACCATTGACAGAAGTAAACCAAATCTGACAGATTTTAACTAGAAGAAGCGAGAGCGAAACGTTAATTAAACAGCCAAACAAGTGTTCGTTAACGCAAGACAAATAAATCCTGACCTTAAAATTGCGTTGATTTCTCCACAATCAATCCAAAAACGTTTTAACTCGTTGTTGACTTTTAGTTTCAAAATATTTTTTGTCACACGTAAATGTGTAAAAATTTGAATCAGATCGGTTTGGGTCTTTGGTAAATACTATTCAAGCTCAGATTGACTTTTAGTTGATAAAAATTATTTTTCTGCAAAACAATTTTGTAGTCGACGAAAAAATTTTGTGTTTTTACTTATATAAAACACGGAACAGTTATCGCCGGTTGTCATTTTCTGAACTACCATTGGAGCGATTCTACCCGCCTTCAACCACGGTTATGTACGGTTGGATTTTTTCTTTCTTTCTGTGCAACAACACAATCACCGTTTTGTTTTGCAGAGACAACAACACTAAAGAGTAAGAAAAATGGGACATTTTTTTCTTAGATTTTCTTACTGAACAATGTGAGCCAATAGAAGTTCACTGCTGTTCAAAGCCGAGTATTCAAAACGAACCGTGCTTGCAGACGGTTATTTCGAGACTCAAAGCGCCTTAAGGCGATTTTTTTTAAACAACAAGCCGTTTGTGAGAGTCGTCGTATCCAGAAAAAATACGCGATTAACGCCGGTTTAATAGAGAGAGAAAAACCGAGCTTGAATCGCGCTTTTTCTGGTATAATTATTCAAAAGCCAAACCATTTGGTCGGCGGTTTTCGAATGAACGAACGGTTATTTTGATCTTTTTTTCTGCTAGTATCTGAACCGCTAAAAACGATTTTTTTCTGCGTTTTATCATGGGCTTTCTCTTCACTGAATATTTATCTATCATCATCCATTCTTTTATAAAAATGTACAAAATCTTATCAGCTTACTCGAATAAACCTCTGATGATCTAAAGTAAAAGAAAGAACACTGAACAAAGAAGATCAAAGTGATAGTGAGCACGTGTGAAATGATATGATGAAATTTATAAATTAGAAAAATTGATTCTGTTAGCAAGTACGTGCCCAATAAAGCCTTCATATAATATTGTTAAGACAATATATCATAAAACTATAAGAGCTTTCAGCGCTATTGATTGAAAAAGTCTGTTCGTTATTGTTAGAACAGCTAGATTTCATTGGATTACTTGCAAACTTTTTTTCTATTAAATAGTTGCTTTTATCATTTCATAACAAGATCAAGCTCGAATCGTAATGTGACCGTCTATGTATAATAAGAAAAGGAAAAAGTTAATGGTGTTTTAATTACTTGGTAGAAGCTTCAGATGTATAACCAAAGTTATATTGAAAAAATTCTCTAATATACTCAATAATGTGAAAAGATGATATCCTCGACCTTTCAAACACTGATATTATGTTCACAGAAACGCTTAGTTCGTATTTATTGTAAGATATTTGTGTCTTGTTATTCACACAAACTGTCTAAAAGTAAATATGAAATGTACATTGTCTTCTATTATGTTTTGATTCTGTCTTTCGAGCTGTCAACACATTTTTTTTTTGTATATTTTATGCATCTTTTTTTAGTGATTAATATGATACAGCTGCCATCTTCTCTATATATACAATGCACAGCTTATTCTGATGAAAATTTTTTTGACAGTAACCAATCGACGTTTTAGCATAAAGAATAAATTTGACTAATGCTAACCAATAGCTAAAAAGGTAGTAGTTGAAAGCACAAAGGATATATTGCTTTTTATTGCGTGCAATAAACAACTTATTATGATTCCATCATTGTCAATTTAGTATAAAAACTAGTTGTTTAGTGATTAGATATGCTGAAACATTTGGCAAACAAATAACAGAATTTATCTCATGAATAATGTTAATATGTCAGAAACTTTTTGGATTTTAAAGAGTGTGAATAAAATATTCAATTGAGATCACTTGATTCTACACAGACTATAATATTTTACTATTTAGATAATCCTCATGCTCCAAAGCGAATCCGAACAGCCTATACTAATAAACAATTACTTGAATTGGAAAAAGAATTTCATTATAGTAAATATTTATGTCGACCGCGACGAGTTGAAATAGCCTCAACACTATTATTAAGTGAAAGACAAGTAAAAGTATGGTTTCAAAACAGGTAGCATACATCCATGTTCCACGACACTCACCATCCTTAATTTCTTTTTTTAATTACAGACGAATGAAATACAAGCGACAATTGATGTTGCAAGATCCAAAATTGGCAGAAGAAGTTGAATTAGAAGAACTGAGTAGTGAAGAGGAGGACAACAACAATGGTGACGATAAAGATACTGATATTGAAAATTCAAAATTAAACGATGAAGATGGAAAAAGGATGTCAATCAAGCAACAAGATACATGTGAAAAGGAAAAAACATCATATGAACCATCGAAAAAAAGGAAAAAACGAAATCGATGTACATTGAAAAATTGCAGAAAAGTCGCTCAAACAGAATGGACAACAGCTGGTGAAGAAATGAGCAATTCAACAACAACTAAAGTGATGGTTGATACCAAAACAACATCGAATGCCAGATCCATAAAAATTTCATCTGAAGATCCAGATGCATCATTGAACGGCACCACAGTTAAGGTAATAAATAATATAAGTAGAATTCATGCTGCGTACGGATTATGATTTGGTTTATAGATTTCAATAATTGCTTATATTATCCGTAAATTTATTGTTAGCCAAACGTTTCGGCTTGGTAAAGCCTTTATCAATGGCACATAATAAGAAAACGGTCAAACAACTGAAAATAAAACTAACATAAATCTATAGATTTATGTTAGTTTTATTTTCAGTTGTTTGACCGTTTTCTTATTATGTGCCATTGATAAAGGCTTTACCAAGCCGAAACGTTTGGCTAACAATAAATTTACGGATAATATAAGCAATTATTGAAATCTATAAAATAAATAATATATTAAAGGAAAAGATCTTAATGATTAATATTCCACTAATTTTATTGAACCTGGTATCATCTATCACCGCTTGCAACTAATTGTGCATTTTTTTGTTGTGATATAGGATGATGAAGTTAAACAAGAAAGTATTTCTGAGGAGGGTGTGAACAATAGTGGAATAACAAACAACAACGTCCTTATTCCATGGACTAATAATCCTAGTAATGATTTATATTTTGATTGTCCAAATAACGTAACATCCAATATGAACGTTAGGATGACAAATAATCAGCAACTGCCATCTTGTATTTATTCAAAATCATCTACCTCTTCGAAAAATGCAGAAGGTTTCGTTGAAGAAGTTGTTGCTAGAAGAAGCAGTTGTATAAAATTAGAACAAACATCAGCAGCCATTTGTCCAATGGATAATAACAGGCAACAGCAAAATTTATCTAATACATGCTGCGATTGGTCAACAAATACATCCACATCGTCTTCTTGTAGTTATTTCAACAAAACTCATTGTGATCACGTGAACTGTTTCTGTAACTATAGCGATAATAATACGACATTTGTCCCTACAGGCGATACATGTCTAAACTCGCAATATGTAACGAATTCGAATAATAATTCTCCAGGCTGGATGAATGAAAATTCTTATTATGATTATCAGCAACAACCCTATGTTTTACCTCAAAAAGACTCATCATCATCTTATCCTCAATTATCAAACTCTTATTATTCATCTCAACCTGTCCAACATAACATGACCCTAAATGTGCCTGTAGTAACCAATTTTCAATTAAATGTTAACACCCATATACCACCTCAACCGCCACTGACTGTAGCATATCCGTCAACAAACAGTAATGTTTACTCATCACCAAAGCATTTACTATCACCGTACAACAATTCTGAAACATTCAATAATTTATATCATAATAATCAGTCACATGAACAACAACTATCGCATTCTTATCGTGCTCAAACACAAACATCATCAACCTTTGGCCTAAAAAAATACAATCAACTAGCTTATAATACTAATCGTCATGCGCAGAAAACATTTCATCGTGAACAACCTTCACATTTAAGATCTTGGTCATCATCAGTTGACTACATTTGTCGAGATGAAATGTATCCAATGAATACGACTTCTCCTACATTTGTCGGGAACCGTCAATCAACCGCCTTGATAGGAAATAGTTATTATCAATTATAAAGGGTTTTTTTGGCAATTTCTTGAAAACACTTTAATGCATAAATAAATTTTTCATTCTGTTTTTAGCTATGCCAGTTACTCATCTTCATAATTCAGCCAACATTCAGCTAAGATTTTGAGACTATTAGATAAAATAACGCATGTCAAATATGTCCGATTCGATCTGACAGAATTACCACAATTTTCGTCTGCATTCTATTTCTCAGAATCTGATTACCGGATCCAGTTGGATCCATTTCAATCGGACTAATTTCGGATAAAGTAATTTGGTCGGAGACAACAAGATCCGTCAATCAGATTCCGAGAAATAGCTTTCGACGAAATCTGGTGGAAACTGACCAAATTAAGTTGGATTTTGTTGAATTCCGACATAGAACCGACAAGTTCCAACAACAGGATGCGACGATCGGCATGTTGAACCTAGAAACTAATACGAGATGCAAAATCCAAATCCTAATTATTATTTCTAGAAATATTTTTTCAGAGTGATTTTTACACACAACTCAGAGTGCCTATCTTCTCCCTCTTTACACACTTTTAGATTAACTGCCAACTACCAACTACCACAGGGTACATATAATTTCGATCGAGACATTTTAAAAGCTAGTCCAAGAGAACCGATTGCACATTTGATTTTTCCATAGTCGACTTGCCTAGTACGCATCAACTTTTGGACCGGGGTACTCTCAAAAACCTTTTCCGCAGCGTTTTACCACATAATTTTTCATTTCATAATTTTTCAGTTCCTGCAGGGACTAAAGATAATACGATTCAAGGCAATTGACTGTGGAAAATCCAAATGTGCAATCGACTTTCTGGGACTAGCTTTTAAATCGGTTTAATATCCGATAGGTATTAAGAAATTTTTGAAACACCACTACCCAAAAAAACTCGATCTGCAAAAATCTTTGCAGATTCTGCAAAGATTCTGTAATCTGCAGTTTTTCTGCAATGCAGATGTGCCAAGATTTGGCCAAAGATCTGATGCAGATCTGCAAAAAAATCTTTACAGTTTCTTTTCAGTTTCTCTGCAGATTCTTTGC
>CAJNOQ010002788.1:0-22654 GCA_905250885.1 Didymodactylos carnosus | reverse complement strand
TCAAACTCATCACGGTTCACATACCACTTTTCATATATTTGTATACTGAATTCATTGTCAGATAAAGAGATCCTCTGAAAACATTGTCAAATTCTGATTTTTTGTTTTTCGTTTGGATGACATCTATGGAAGCATTTGATGGTACACGATTAGAGTTCAGCTTTGGGAATAAAGAAAATATGGGCGGACCGGGAAACTTTTTCTAAGGAGGTCAATAAATCTTTTAGAGTGGTACATGCAGAAATATACTTCCGGGAAAAGTGGGGTAATTTTGCAATTAAACATTCTTGGTTTTTCTTACTGCGAACTTTAAGAAAATACACTGCTGCTAAGTATATTCTTCACAATGCAATAATTACCTACACTGTAAAGTTGGTAATTATTTATAGAAACTGCTCGGCGATTTTCAAAACGTCCACATAGGAAATCCTCTAGGATTTTCTAGATTATAGAAAATCGAATTTCCAACACTGTAGAAAATCGACATCGACTTCGATCTACGTTGTTAGGAGTTATTTATAGAAAATCGTCAGCGATTTTATATATCGACTTTTCGGAAATCAAAAAGTCGGATTAATTTCTACTTTCTAGATGATTTTCTAGATGGTGAGGAAGAACAATTTGAGTGAGAATGCCGATAATCAGAGACTTGCAAAGTGAAAATAGCTGAAGATAAACTTTTTCACCGTTATTAAAAGCTGTTGAACTTCGAGGTTGAGTGGGGTGTATTATTTCAGCGTATGGGATGACAATATGGATTGTTTAATAATGAAATCGAATTCGACATCGCTCAGGTGTTGGACGACTTATTTTAGTTAGAAAATAAAGAAAATAAATGTGAATTGTTTGGATCATGTCTTTGAGTTAATAGAACCAACAACACTTTTGGAAGATGCTAAATTCAGACATAAAAATGGGGAATATTAGCAAGAGCGAATCGCTTTGCGATGTTCAGAAAGTTGCGGTGGAACTCGACTTTGTCTCTAATAGACAACCCAAGAACCTTTTCAGTACCTCTTTGTGATCTCCAAGTGTCATACAGCAACAATACTTTTCGACGAATATGCTGATTTGCAAAATTTGACAGAACTTTCCAAATCTACTAACATTTCCGATGTTAAATGTTAACAGGAGCAGAGATCTGTTACAGGATAACTTGTTGCAATGTAGGCTTTAATAGATGTGAAACACGCAAGAAAAAAATCACCTTCATGTTCTTACGAGGGAAACCCTCTAAGTGATTAAACGCTTTTTGCTCGGAATCTAGTGGATTATAGGTTATCGACCATGCTGATTACGAATACGACCATATATTCCCCATAGCCCTTCGAAGACCTGGTTTTATAGAAAACCAGTTTTTCAAAAACTCTAAAATATAACCCAAACCTTTCTTAATGAGGCATGATTGTAGTCCGCACATTTCTAATTAAAATGAAACATCTTCCAGCTTTGTACGACCTTTCTTTGCACAGTTATAGAATTTACAAGAAAAGCCCTAAATTAATTTCTTCTTATTCCTGTAGCTTTGAGCTGACAATGAACATTTAGGGCTTTTCTTATAAATTCTATAACTGTGCAAAGAAAGGTTCGTACAAAGCTGGGAGATGTCTCATTTTAATCAGAAATGTGCGGGCTACAATCATGCCTCATTAAGAAAGGTTTGGGTTATATTTTAGAGTTTTTGAAAAACTTCGGTCTTCGAAGGGCTATGCCCCATGGTCGATAACCTATAATCCACTAGATTCCGAGCAAAAAGCGTTTAATCACTTCGAGGGGTTCTCTCGTTAGAAAATCGAATTCGATTTTCCAACTTTTTGGAAATTCCTTATCGATTTTCCGGCAAATGAGAAAAGGCAATTCATAGAAAATCGAGCGGATTTTCTAGAAAGTAGAAAATCAACATTTTCTAAACAGTCCGAAAGTCGCTGAGGATTTTATAAAAGTTGGAAGATCCAGATCGATTTTCTATAAAGTAGAAAATAATTCCAAATTACAGTGTAATGACTTGATATTTTTTTCCAAGAAGGGGTAACTGCTCTCAATTGTGCTACTGTCGGCCCGCCAATCGAGAGAAAATATCCTGAAATATCATAAACTTTCTTGTATTGCACTGAAAATTTTTTACCTGTTAGAGAAAAAGTTCTATTGATCTCTGTTGATATGTGAAAATGTGCTTTTAATTTGGAACTCATCGACAATAATCAATATTATAGTCTAAGTAAATGAGAAGAAGTTCATTTTGAGTATTTCTGAATAGTGAAACGTCTTTTGATAGAAGATTACTGAATAAAGGAAGAAAATACTTTTGTCCTATGTCATCTTCATTTTATGCAAATCGTCAAGAGAGATGAAAAAATCTTTACGATCAAATGAACAACAGTTCTTGCAAGTTGTCGCGTGTATGTGTGTCAGTTTCACGACCAAAAGATTGTTAGAACTAAGCGACCAACAGGAAATATAAGTTCAAATCACATATCCGCTTTTGAACAAAACAATCAATCCTAAACAACCAGAAAAGAAGGGATAATGATCTTTCTTCTTAACGAGAAAAGGGTAATAAAACAATGCTTTTTCTGAAAACTTCTTATGAATCTAAAGTTTGAAGTCTCAATGGAGCTGTAATGGTGCAGCAATATCTGATTATCACTTTAAAACTTTCATGTTAACCAAGGTAAAGACATAAAAGTACTGAGAATATTGTTTGATAAGTAAATCAATAAGACTTATAAGTTTTTTATTAGTCAACGAATGTCATGTTTAACATTGCTTTTAGATATAAAAACGGTCGGTGGCCATACAAAGAAGTAATATAAACAATTTAAAAAATAGTGAAACCTAATCTGCATAGTTGTGATGATGATGACAACGAGGACAAACAATGGCGATTTATAATTAAAAAAAGTTCTTTTGTTCAACGCGGTGCTTTCATAAGCATGGTACTACACTGACATTTTTCATACCACATACTGAGAACATATGTTATCTCTGAGAAAGAGTCTAATTATAACTAATAACAAAAACTCTCGATGATCTCCCTCAAATAATCACAATATGTGTATATCTCGAGCAAGAACATAGGTAATCGAACACATACACACAGGAAATGAGTATCGGGCGACAATACGAACTCAATTAAAATCAGACATATATTGAATATTATTATTAGAAAAAGAGCCTTTCATTTGAATAACGATACAGAGTGACCTTGAGATTAAGTTTGAGTGACCGAATGAATGACTTTTTGTCTTCTTTGTCTCGTATTCTTTATTGAATTTTTCTTTAATGAAATCAAGACAGAAATACTGTTGACAAGCGTAGAAAAAAATATGAAAAGGATATCTAACTAAATGCGGCCTTTGCATAGCTGAAAGAGTAAGCAGTATATACACACGAGATGTTGCGTATAGGAAATTAACAACAACAGATACAAAGTCTGCGGATTTTCATATGAAAAACGATGGCAGTTCTCACAGTACTGAAGAAGTCAGGCAGGTGTTCAGTCTACCACTAGTCCGATGCTTTAAGAAAACTAAAAGCAAAAAAAACTTCTTTTAAAGACATTAATTTTATTTTCGTTTACAATAATGCAATTCTGAATAAAACTGCACTTGTAATACACCATCGACTATAGTTTTACTCAACACTATCCGCTTTTACACTACCGGATCTATCCAGTTATAATCATCGAAGTGATGTATCGTTGAAGAATATTCCGGATACATTTTCAACTTGTACTGCGTATTGGTATAAAGAAATTATTTTTCAACGTTTCTTGATTGCACGTACATAAACACTCTGGTTGTAATTTTTGTTGTTGTTGCAACGTTTTAGTCCTACATACTACAGCTGATTCGAGTAGACACGTTTGACAAACAATCGCTGATGGTTGTGGCTCACAGGCATAATATAAATGTACACCAGGATGGTGTAGATTTGTCGTTGCTATGGGTTTTAAACAATGACGTTTCCATGTGAGAGTACATGTACAACATGGGTGTGACTGATCGGTACCGGATGTGATTTCTTCGTAAACATCGTTAGTACGAATAGATGGTGTATGTTGTTGAATATATGTATCAAATGTTTTTATTTCATCATTATTTGGTAAGCTAAGATTTGAGTCAGTTGTCATTGGCAGTGAAGGATAACGAGAATTAGATGGAGTCACACAACCATAATTAGGTAAAACCTAAAAAGAGGAAAAGGAAATAACTTATAAAACTATTATTTTACAATCCGAGCTTTCCATTTTTTACTCTCTTCTATGACTTTCGTCTTATTAAACATATTGCTTCAGGCATACAATTGTTGCGTTTAAAAGTCATGATCAAGTTTAATTGAAACAGTCATTCGTACTCGAAGAGCGTCTTAGAAGATAACAATGCTACTGAAATATTAATCAACAAAATTGTAATTTGTTTTGTTTATATGTCTTATTGTATTTAAGTGAAAACACACCACGTTGCATGCCTTTAAGTCACATAAACACGCACTTATGTAAATGGAAGGTGTTTTATAAACATTTCGTTAATCTCATAGTTTACATAAAAACTAAAGTGACCTGTACATGTGGTATTTATAAAATTAGCTCTAATATTCATTCATTTTTCGATAAAAGCAATAAAAATTGAACTTGAGAGGTTTTAAAGCATTTACGAGACGTGCATGTATATGTATATATGTATATATTTATACATATAGTCAAGTGGCTCAATCCACTTAAGTGTATCCCCTCCGTAATAATAGTTCATTTGTAAACATACTTCGATTGCGTAACGTGCCTCTTTCTATTGAATATGTTAAATAGTGATTAGATAGATTTCTCTCTAATATGACTTTTTTTGAGAATGATGCTAGAAACGATAAAAGAGATATCTAGGACTTACACTTGATAATGAATTTTGGTTGTTTATACTTGTTTTTACAACATTTGCCGACCATGAATTATCGCGACGGCGAGAACGAAACTTACGATAACATTGTAACCTGTAAACAAATAATAGTTATGTTTTAAAATAGTTAAACCACTTTTCACTTAAAGATAAAGCGTTTTTAATGAGATGGATAAGCTTATTGTATTAACAATAAGAAAAATTACTGAGATACCAATTCAAGAATTGACAACATGTACTTTCTGTAATGATATACGATACATGTAATCCGGTATTTTAGAGTTTACATCAAATATCAAGCGTTGGATCTCTTACAACGAACAACAATGTTTGAAAGAAATAGCAACTATAAATCACAGTTTTTTTTTCCTGTTTTACAGCATTCAAGAGTTGATTCAAGAGCATAAAGTATACGTAATCTACTTTTAGTAAAACTAAGCTACTATTTGACCTGTATAATTGACAGTTTTCTCATTTACCCTAATAAAAATAATGGCTTGAAGGCAATAAAAATGTTCTCTTACCTTATACATAATAGAAAAATGACGACACATGTTGATGTAACGGTAATTAATGCTGCCATGGCTATTGTTAAAATGACAATGAACGATGGTGTTTGCTGTTGTCTCTCTGTTGTATTAACACTGGCCGAAACGATTCTATTAATTTCATATGGACACGTTAACGTTGTTATTAATAGATCAGGTATTGTCGGTGGTGGTTTCAGATTGAATTGAGGTGGTGATTTTAACAGAAAACATTTTTGGTGATAACAAGAAGAAGATAAAGATAGTTTTGAATAATTCATCTTTTCATTTCATTTCATCTAAAACATATAGTAATAACCTAAAGTCAGTGTCCATTGAATATGGAAAGGTTAGTTTATTGTCGATTGACATTCATATTAATGATATGCATGTTAAGAACATATTCAAATATTTGACATTTTTATTTAAATTTGTTAATTACATTTTATCACCCATCACTTATCGAAAATTTTATTCTCAAATGTTTATTTTAGTGGAAAAAAATAAATAACCTTGATGAATAGGAAAAAAAAATGTCAGCTGTTTGCTCCACTATTAATGTTAAGACGTAAATGGTGATTTTAAAAAAATGGTGCGAGAAAAACCATGATTACTCTCGCTATAGAACAATTGTAAATTATGTTCGAATGTCGTTTATTTAATTAGTCTGCGTTTTCTATTACGTATTGTAAAGATATTATCTCCAAGAAAAATCTCCTTACCTAATTGTATCTTTACATAAATCGATAAAGTTCACATACTATACTCAAATGTTGTTAATTATATTTGACTTTAAACTACAATAGTCTAATCTTTCACCAATGAATGCCAATTAATGATAAGTTTAATTAACAAATGATATGATCAAATTATGTGAGAGCGAGCGAGTATAAAACTTATGTGCTGGAGATTATTAACTCAACACATATACGTACACACGATTGAACAATGTTTGACTAATTGGATGTACATTTTTGGAAGGAAATTGTGGTGAACGTTGACCATATTCATCTAACTGAAGAAGAAGAGAAAAAGAAGTAGAAGGAAAAAGGAAGAAGAAATTTTCTTTTTCTTTTCGTACAGACTCTTATGTATACATACGTCTTCTTCCTCGTACAGGTCGCGTCTGATTATTTTCTTCGTTTTTGTCAGTGAAAACTTATTTTTTAAGTGTTGACAGACGTTTGTTTTGTTTTTGTCTTGACAATTACAAATCAAACAACTTATAAATGATGCAAGAAAGAAAAATGACAACTAATAATAATAATGATAACAGCAAACATAGAAAAGAAAGTGACTTTTGTCTTGACATTAAAAAAAAGAAGAAAAAGTTCGGTCAGTCAGATGTTTTCCAACATATTTAACATTAAACAGATTGCAGAAACTTCAACTAATGAACTAAACAAAAAAGAAAAGACATAACATAACCTTTTGTCTTTATAACTTTATTTTGTCTAGCTCAAATTATGCTAGAAAACATGTTTATTTCTAGATTCAGAAAACGTTCTTATCTCCTCTCTCTACAGTGATTGATTTTTGGTATCACGTCTATTCAATAATTAAGTCAATGAAAAATAAAATTAAACTAATTTTAGCTTTATCTTCTGGTTTATTCTGTCTATTTTAAATAACATCACACACATACGGCGAGCGAGAACAAAACATTTTCGTGAACACGAAACACATCTTTACCATAAGTATTCTTCTTGATTAAGACCACCCGTTAGGTGAAAGAAAAATTCGTCATACGAACTCTTGACACCTTCAAAATTGGACACAATCATCTTCACTCTCAACATGATGTGTCATCTATAGTTAAATGACATCAGCAATCAACAAAAAAATTATCAAAATAGACAATCTTGTTAGAAATATGTTATTAAAAAGAAAGAATCAAGAAGATAGTTAACTTTTTTTTGAGGTAAAGTGTATCATCAAACAGAGTATAAACTATCTGTTTAATTGAGGGTATCTCTCTTTCTCTCTTTGTATATGCCCATTAATATTCCATTAGTTAAGAACGATAATAATATGTTTAGGATTGATACTGATCCGAATTTCGTGCAGTACCTATCCTTTAACTATGATAGGTATCATTAACTATATTTCATGAAAATTCATAACTATTGTCTTTGCTTAAAACGAAGACGATTTGTCTTTGAACTAGCTTTTGTTATTGTTAGAGAGTAAGTCAAACGTGCATACAATTCAAAAAAATAAAAGCAAACAAATAAGAGGAAAAAGTGACGACAGACAACACATAAAAGATGAAATATTATCATAATTATACGGTAGCACTACAAGATTAAGGTTAGTAAAGGTAAAAAAGTTTAGTAAGTATAAGGTAGAGTCCTGCGTATATAATATTGTTTGAAGCTGGACTCATCCGATCAATTATATTACATGATCGAGATCCGGATCCGGACTTGTAATTTTTTTTAGGATTTGAACGTCGCTTTAACCTCAACTTAACGGATAATTTTCAAGTATTTCCACGTAGTCTAAGTAATTTGTTCATTCTAGTTGTCGATCTGGACAAAAATTATTTTCAGATTTGGACCCAGACATCGAACCCAGAAATCTGGATCTGGATGTTTTTTCAGGACTCTAGCGAGCGAAGATTAAGTTTATAATGTATTTCTAGGCTAATTTAATCTATAGTTTCTTGTACAAATTATATGACCTCACTATGACTATCTTAAATTTAAATTATGCATGGAAGATACTTTATAAATGTTTTCATCGGTATGTCTTAGTCCGTCTATGACTGTCAATATTAAAGTTTAAGAGTCTTAATCAGCCACATAAAAACAAAAAATATAAACTGTACATTGATTTTTATGAATGAATTGTGTTTAATAACTATAAAAGCCTTACTTTTTATCCTTGTAACTTTTCTTATTGTACGATGTATGATATTCTCAGAAATTCACAATAGCATAATATCGATGAAACTGTCTGTATATTTTACTGTGACAGATTTCGAGACTTTAATTGAGATGATATGAAGTAAAAAAAAAAGAAAAAGAGGATGACCTTCACTAAGCTAATAACATGTTTTGTTTTGTAGAAAGATATGTCCGAAGATTTGTATGACACACACACATACACAATGAACTTTTAATGTTTGATCAGAGAGAAAAGAGAGAAAAATGAGCATTATCGGATGAATAGAAGAAAAGAGAAAGAGAGAGAGAGAGAGAGAGAGAGAGAGAAAAACAAAAGAAAAAAACAGTTGAACAGACAGTGATGTACAGTTCTTGAAAATTATAAAATTTTTTCAAATTGTTCTTTAACTGCCTTTCTTCTACTCATATCATTTAATCAAGAGACTTTTAATGGACTTTTTCATCTCGTTATCGGCATGTATTTAGATTTCATCAACTATCATACAGCTCTTTAAAATTCTTATAACTGGTCGTCCATGCAGAATCAGTCGCTTAGTGTTTTCATTCAACTTTCTCAAGATCTATCATTTTTTTGGCTTTCAAAATTCTTTTACAAAAAACGTTAGATTGTATCAACACGCTGTTTGTCTTTAGAATAAGAAAACTCGAACCTCCAAAACTTCATATTGGGAGAATTACATGCATTTAGACATCTATGTGAAACTGCTGTCTAAAAATGATAGTTGCAGGCAAAACCGAAAGAAGATAGAAGAAAATCTTATTCTATCTAGTTTTTATGTGTAGAAATTTTGAATTGTTGTTCACAGCTTTTCACGGGATAGAAAATAGTTATCCGGATTTTACTTCATCTTAACAAGCAACGGAAAACCTGTTTTTTTCAATTAGGAATCAGTTTTGAAACTGTTTGAAAATCGTTCACAAAAAAAAATAAAGTTTCCGTGAAGAATGAGTGAGAAGAGAAATGTATCAGAAAAATATCAAGTGATCAGTTTTTGGTTGGCCATACGTTACAATTTTCTCATATGTATTGAATATTGACATAGAATTTGAACCATCTATTACTTTGCCACAACATGGCTTAACTCTATCAAATGGTCGATATCATTTGAGTGTTAGTTACACACATCTGTTCATACTACTTTCAGTTTACGAAAATATTCTGTTTCAACTCAAGTATTTACCGGATGGTAAAAGATTTTCTGTAAATACAAGTAACGCTTTATGAGTGAGAAACATACAAGTAAAAAGTAATGGAAATTACTAGCATCTGTCAAAAAGTAGTAGGTTTCTGTTTAGAAGTTATGCAGCATAGATCATAATATTTTCATGCTAATTACCAATTTAATCACAGATTTTTTTCAACTTTTTAAACTAAAATTTTACCTGTACAGTTTGGTAAAAAAGAATTAGAATATAATCGATCATATTTTTATATATCTTTTTGGGTATATATGTGTGTATGTAGACAATTCATCTGTTTGATTCGGATAATACAATAAAAGTTTGTTGTCTTCGTAATTAAACTTTGCCAATGATCTTTTGCCTGCGATTAATCATCACGTCACCGCTATGATCGACTAAATAGTCAATAAAACCTAACACGTTTCAACGTGATATTTTGAATTGTTGATCTAATAAATAATGGCAAACATTCGCACACACACACACACACACAAACATTGAACAAATTAACTTTATACATGTACATGAACATTTAATCATGCTTATCAATACGATGTATTTCTTATAAATCTGAATCTCATGAGACACATATACGGAGAGAGGTGGGTCTCTCTTTCCATCTGTCAAATGTGTGAACATATGCTTTTCACTGCAGACAATAAATTATTGCAACGATATACATTCTACTGTATGTCTCATAAATCTCTACATGTTCTCTCTCCCCTCTCTTTCTCTCTAATTTTCATTAACATGCCAAGGTGAATGAATGGATGGAACATTTCGTTCAGCTTCATGATTATAATATGATCATATTCGACCATTAATAATTCGATTGAACAACAAATGTTTGAATACATAAATCAAAATAAACACTCATTGATAGTAATAGTATTTCTGAACCTTGACACAATTACGATTCATTAAGTTAACAGTTTTGGAACAGTAATTTCCACCTTTCATATCTATCTCACGTTTTATGCTTTCTAGTTGTAGATATTATTGATATTACAACAGAAGTGAACCGTGTTTACTTTATTCGATTAGACAATCGACCATGAATAGTATGAAAACACAAAATTGCGTAATTAATATACGAACTTCGCATTGGCAGAGATCGCTTATATAATGGTCACATTTTTCAGTTAAGAACTTTCTTATTCAGACATCAAAACTCAATCACTACTAACAATAGTACAAGATCATCTTCAAAGGTACATCATTATCGAAAAATGAATTAAATCAACTATTTTCTGTAGCAATGCTTATTCTTAATTTCTATCTAGTATATATAGCATTTCCTTACACAAACGTATTAAGTATGAACATGCAGATCATATGATTCAACTTGAAACGTACGCATATGTTACTTAAGTTAACGAAAAAAAAAAAATAAAAAGTTCAAAGACTATTCTATCCTCTTGTATAACAACTACAGTAGTGTCACTTTGATTTGTGACTTTTTGATAAACGTGCCGAGCATCATAATTAAATCTAAAACGGAACTTAAAAAAAAGAAAAACGTTTTGTATTACCCGTACCACTAACTACTATTATGAACGACGTGTCACTCCTTTTATTATTTTCACTTCTTAAACGTCATATTCATACATCAATCATGTAATGACCTTCTTTAGATTAAAAAACGATTATCAAATAGCAAACATCAAAGCATTTCCTCACTAATATCCGTTTATAAGACAAAACGATGCAATCCATCTTTAAGTCGATATTACATTTTAATGAACTCACATGATAAAGAAAAAAATATTCATTATTTTTGCCTTTTTTTTTTTCAAATAATTGACAGATGAAATATGCCAGTAAGTTTGAATAAAAAACTTTTTGAATATTTACTCAAAATTTGTACATGTATTTTTTTTTTTTGTTTGAAGTTAGCGCTTGTTTGTGCCAAATTAGAAAACACAAAAAAACAAATTGTACACATACCTTGTCTACTACACTTATTTGTTCAAAAATGAACGAGAGAAATAATAAAAAAAAAGAGAGTCACGTTTAGTTAAAACGATCAGAAAAAGTACACACATAAACATATACATATTATAGAGATTCACTTTTACAACTGTACAGTATATTACTGAGTTATACGACTATTATTAGAAATGCAAATTCTTTTTTTATTTCGAAAATTAGTTTTCTTCTTTTTTTTTTATCGATAAATAAAATAGTGATGTGTACGATAAAGAGAAGAGATAGATATTCAACAATTGACACCTTATGGTTAAAATAAAATCCTTTTCTCTCTATTCTCTCTCTATACAAGAATCAATTCAATATATATATTTTTTTTCTCTTCTTCTTACGTATATATGTGCAATATGTTATTTTACATCGATGGATAGGCCCCAATGAATGTTTTAGATATGTATTATAAGTTGTCGATATGTCTTGGTAAACTAATTAGTCGATTGATGAGTATTCTATGAGTGAGCTTGAGGCTTTATACAATAAAAGTATTTTGTATGTAGATAGAGAAGGTGGTAAGAAATTGAACAATATGTAAACGTTATTGAACAGTTATTGAGACTTATGTGAGTATTTATGTGTCAAAAGAAGAAATGGCGATGTGTTTATAATAAATAATAAATGAATCGAAACACAATCAATTGATCGGTAAATGCAAACTTACTAATTGGCATATGGAGAATTAGAAGAAGAAGCCGATTCACATTCATTTTAGATTTTTTTTAGTATACGTGTCATTAATACATTATTGAACGTAAAAAGAAACAAACTGGGTCAATGATCTACTGAGAATACAGACCTTTTAGTTACGAAAAATATTGAAACTTAATCGAACTTTTTTTTCTTCTAAAACGTGTTTCCTTTTTAATTTAATGTATTTTTCAAGGTGTTTTAATGATCAAAAAGGTTAGTATTTTAAAAATATAAAATCCAGCTACCTACTGTTTCTTTTTTCACCTACATTTGTACGTAATCAATGAATACGATAGTCAATTGATAAATGTTTAATAGAGATGCCATTGTTCGGTTAGAAAATGAAATGATAGTAGTCAAACACGCATCTTCCCTCCATTTCATGTCAAGTAAAATAAACGATTAGGAACCATATGGAGATTCAAGACGTTTCTTTTAGTGTACTCTCAAGAGAGCAAGAAAAAGAAATGAAAGTTCAATCAATTGAAACTCACAAAAGAAAAAGATATTATTATGAAATATGGATAGATACTCCAGTGAGACACCAGTGATAAAAAGATATATAAAAAATTAGGTAATCATAACAATAGAAGAAAGTTGATGTATTTCTTTTCCTATAAATTTAATGAAGATTTTATAGGCTCTTAGAAGACTACTAGTAAGAGAGAGGATAATAAAAAGAGAAACAGTTGGCGCATGTCAAATAATACTGATTAGGTCAATTTTTTCGTGTTTTATTTTAATTGAAAAAAAAGAGAAAAAAAAAAAAGTACATTTTGTTCATAGATTTTCTTCAATTCAATTTTCTTCGTCTTAGACTATGTCTTGTTACTTTAGATTGAAAACAATGAACAAGAGAATAAAGAAAAGAATATTACGTTCATTTGTATGCAATTCGATGAGGACGAACACTGTATATTATATAACAATATTTATAAATTTTTTGTCTCGATTAAAAATGATTAGACTTTTCTAACTTCAAGTAAGATTAGTGACTAAATTGGAATTATATATGGATTTAACCAAAAAAAATATATTCTTTGTTTTACTGGTCAATTCATATAGACTAGATTTAATGTAAATGTTAAAAAAAGAAGAAAATTTGTAACGTTCTAAGAGAGAAAACTTGTGATTATTTAATTCTTCATACTTTTGAGAAAAACTCATTTACTCATGTTTTGTTGTTTAAGTTATTCTACCGTGATATTGTTCTTAATTTGAAAAACAGTGGGTACCATACATTATTTCTTTAATGAACATCCATAACTGATCAAAGAAATCAATTTTAAATTTTCTAACATTATTTTCCCATTGAACAATAAACAATAGATCACAACAGATTTTGAACCAACTCTTTTCTCAAGTTGACATTATTCTTTCTTGCTCTCTCGATTATTTAAATTTTTTCCTTTTCTTTTTTTTGTGGCATTTTCTAGTAGATTAAACACAACAATTTAAGAGATTGATTTCTTTTGCATATGACAAGAAGGAGCGGCTGCTGCTCTTGTTAAAAGTTGCCACACAGTTCTTACACTTGATTTCTTTTAATATTCAGTTACGGTGTTAGAAAAATGATAAATTTAAGCATAATCACATATTCATGTATGATAGTATATCTGATAAGTACGTGTGTATACCCGTACAGTGTTTCTTATCATGTTGAGTCACATATGAATTGTTTCTCATCAAATCAATATTATTACTAATATTCAAGTGTCATTCAGACAACAACTAAACTATTGTAATACTAGTAGACGAAAGATTAGTAATCGTTATTCAAAAAGATTATACATTTTCTCAGTGTACAAAAACTAAAATGAAGAAGAAATCATTTTTTTCAAGGCAACTTTTGAGAAATAATATAATTGTTACATTAATTTTGTTGAAAATAAACGATAAAAATGAAATAGACTCTTTAATTTTTTGTGTTTTTTTTTCAAGAAATAGAAGACTCTACGTTCGTATTTTAATTCAATTTTGATTAAACTAATCAGATTTCTTTGAAATTTGTGTGATAATAGTCGCTTGAATTAGAGTTTAGGTTATAGTATTATCAATAATATTATTCTATAAACTTTTATGTACTTTACCTTGAAAATTTACCGCTCTTTTTATTCCTATTCTCAAGATGTCAACGATTGTTGCACGAATTTTATTATTAATATTAGAATTAAAATATTTATTGAAACAATGTCAATGGCGTGACAAATGGTTGTTCACAATCATTTTTTTTTTCTGACACCTTGAATAAAATGTTTATTACAGTTAACATAAATCACATTATCAATGCCGCTGTACATAGTATAAAATGAATAGATTAAGAAATGATTTACTCTACTTGTGTTCTATTTCTCTTTTTAAATTAATTTAAACATTATTCTCCTACCCATAACATATGTTCTTTGATATTTTTTTGTTAATTACAGAACACAACATTGTGTTTCTTTCTTTGATCTTTTCCTTTCTCTCCACCTATATGAAGTTGTTTAATGTTCTAGAATGAGATTGAACAATTGAGTGATAAATCTTTGAGCTTTCTGTTCTCTCACAAAATATTTTCTTTTTTTGTTTTTGTTTTCTAGTCAAATTTTGGTGTGAAATAAATATCGAAAAATTAACTTTAATAAGATTATAAATGAATCAATTACATTAGATATTTCAATCTAAATTTGAGAAAATATAAGATCAATACCAAAAAAAACAAAATTTGGAATCTGAGAGTTGTCTTCAATTATCGATAATCACAAATTTATATACCTTCAACAATATAACATTGTTTCACCCTGTCAGTTAATCCATATTCATATTTTACTAGTACACTAATAGTCAGTAATATAATATTATCAATGTATATAACTTTATTTTATAAACTAAGAGTAATTTCAATGTCCAATCTGTTACTGTTTAACGTTAGCTTTTCCATTTGTGTCGAGAGTGCTAAGTCTCGATCGTGATAAACTCTTATTAAACAAAGTCACGGCGAAACTTTCACGGTAAATCTCATTCATCGTTGTGTCTTGTCCATACTCAAAGTATATAATGTAATTCTTGTTGATTTTTAAAACATTTGCAAAGATTTGTTACATCTTAATAATTATTCATCGTAGTGAAGTCGACAGATGTTAGCCTTCACCTTGACTTTAACTCAGAAATTTTAACTATGACAAAAAAAGTTGGTTAGAAAAAGCAATTGCATCATAAACCACACATAGTAGGTAGCATCACCAGTTCACGGTTTGATCGCAATAAAAGTAGCGCGACTCACTTTTTCTATTAGTGGACGAAAATCGAAAAACTAGTGATCGTAGTAAAAATTCATAAAATAAATTCAAGAGTTGCGAGCACTTGTCCTATGAGCGAGATAAAATCGCAATCGTGCACAGTCGCGTCTTATTTCGTGAATCTTACAGTGAACTTGTTACATGATTCCATCGCGAACTTTTTTTTAATGACTCGGGTCGCAACGTTGATAAGAACGTTCACTTGGGATTAATTGTTCATATTAGTAGCAGTATATTTCAATGCATATAGTTCTCGTTTGTCCTGTTCAACTCAAACCGTTCTTTCTTAGCAAGAGCAAAATGAGTCTGTTCAACATACTCATAAAATCCATTCGTCCTACATTGTAAATAAACGATATCTGTATATAACTAAAATATGGCTTAAAGGTGTTCGTGATACCGCCACATGATGATATGTATTCCATGTTGTTTTTGTTTAAAAAGTCGCATCAACAGCCAATGTTGTCAGGTTAGAAAAATCAACTGATAGTCATTTAGAAACGCTTTCTGAGATTGCATACTAAAGACTATTCGACTCTGTATATAGAATTGAATAGTTGGATTTTAAACTGGCCTCCGACTGCAATTTTCTGTAAAAAGAGGAACGGAAGAGGGTACGAAAATTTTTTTAAGAGAATCTGAAGGAAAAAAAAGAGAAATGGATTTTTCAGCTCGAAAATTACCACACATCATTTCGGGTCAAAACTCAATTTATCAAGCATCGAGCGTCTGTATCACATTCCTATTCTGCCGAAAAAGTAAAAGTTTTCGCTAAAAATCATACGAATCAAATCTGAAATAATAATTTAGAAACAAATTAATATTAAATTTGTAGTTGTTGCTAAACAAGATAGCATATATAAATCTTTGAATCAGCGACTAACTCAGTTTAATGACCAAAATGTTCAAAATCCATAAGCGTTCGCATACTTAAAAACCAAGAAATGGAAAAAAGTAAAATAATGCATAAACATAACTATGTTTTAATAGATATATGACTTAATTAAAGATAAACTATTAAACTAATCTAACTGTCCACTCTAGAAATTCAATACACAAGTTTTCAATCGGACCGCATCTCTCGCAACTGTTCTTAGATAAAAAAGCTATCTCTACATATCGGCAGCATTTAAAAAGTGTCAGTTTCCATGCAGTTTCTTTAACGATTTCGGTTATTTTGCATTGTTCTTAGTAACATAATATTCAAATTTGCTAATCTTATTCGCACTCCTGACTAACATGAATTGTCGATCAGAAGAACGATAAATACAGGTATCGCTGTAGAAAAGCAGAAAACATATCTCATAATCGTTCTGATTTATTGCTAGGTAGTTTTCTTCTCGGTGAAGAACAGTAAATCGTATATTAGATCAAAGCAGGCATCAAGCGATAAGTATTATTCACACTAAACTAAGCGCTTATTATACGCGCGAAGCATAGGAATTTGTTTTTCTGCTTGTCAAATGTGTTCTTCAAGGTAATTTGTATTTCGTTTTTTCAGGCTTTGACGCTTTTCTTTAATATTCTTGAAACATTGAACGGGTACAACTTTCTCGTTGATTACAATTGCTTCAATTGAAATAATAAATAATAATTAGAAAAACATTTACAAATACAAACGAAATTCTACTTTGCTACATTCTTTGCGATGTGTTTTTCATTTTTCCAAAAAAAGATATTTCATTGCAAAATGTATTATCTGTCCCAGTGTGCACAATTTCATTCCAGAGTTTCACTTCTGTACTATGAAAAGTTTTTGTGCGAGGTAGTTACGTGAATTTGTCACGTTTTGCCAACTGTACCATACCCTAACGATAATACCAATATAAAACTTCACAAAGAACACTACTTATAATCGAGAGGACAAAAGAGTTTTGTTGTTCATGTGAGTCAATTGTCTTATATTTAAGCCATTTAACATAATATTTTTATCTATTGTAAAAAAAATATTTTTCACATAAAAAAAAAAAGAGGCCATATTTAGGCGTAGACGTACATACGATCAAACACTAGTCGTATTATTTTGATTTACAAATGATAGAAAGAACAATAGCTCGGACATACTCACTACAAAGAATACAGAGTATCTGTACAATATAAATACAAACAAAGGAGAAATAAAATGGAAAGTTTATTCCATTGTAACGTAAACTGGACATTTATAGGGGCCAAATAAATATTTGTACGCATTCGAATGTAACCATTTATGTTCGATGCAAGCAGTTAATGACATACGCATGTTAGGATCTTTTTGTAATAGCTAAAGTACACAAAAATGCTCACTTCTTGGAAGAAACTGTATTCATTTAAGAACAAAACCTAGGATGAATTCTCTTATGTAAAACATCGCGCACAACTTATGATGTTAGTTACAAAACCCTACCAGAGAACGTGAAACGAAACAAGATGAGAATGTAGAGGATCACTTACATTATTGATAAAATGTTCGGCGTCTGTTGTCACATAATCTTTGGGACATTTGTAATCGACTGCAGATATTTTCTTCTTTGTCTCTTCGTCTGAACCTTCAAATGGTGCACGACCACACAATAATTCATATGTTAAAACACCTACACACCAGTTATCGATATTATACTGATATTTCTTGTGAGAAACGATTTCCGGTGCTAAATAGTCTAATGTACCACACGCTGTACTATTTCTAAAAATAGAAATAGAAAATAAAAATACCTTTATCCGTTATGCGACTTCTCAAACTATAAAAGAACAGCAATGCTTCACTTACAACTCTTGTGCACGAATTTTTGCTGACCAACCGAAATCGGCTAATTTTAAATTACCACAACAATCCAATAGAATATTTTCCGGTTTCAAGTCACGATGTATCACCCCTTTACTATGACAATAAGCAAGTGCATGACAAACTTGATAAATGTACTAAAAAAAAGAACATAAACTGAAAATCAAGATAGTTGCTGTAGATTCTATCACTTACTGTGGCAGCTAAACGATTGGGGAATCGACCCAATTTTTGTAAAAACCTATATAATTGACCATTAGGTGCATATTCCAAAATAAAATAAAAACGTTTATCATCATGAAATACATCGTACATTGTCAAAATAAGTGGATGACTACAACAGAAATAAAACCGATAATCACAATAAGTGAGATCAGAAAAGTAAGAGTAAACGTGTCTCAAAAGCAAAACCTTCGAAGTTCTGTTATATCTTGAGATGTCTGTTTTTTTATTTGTGAAAATGCTTTATTACGTAATAGTATGCTTAATTATGTACTTTCGTAATACTTACTGTAATTTATAACCAGACTCTGTTTCAACTTTCACTTGTTCAGCCATTGAATATTCATTCACTTTACTTTTATGAAGCATCTGAATAAAAGAAACAGAAAATGAACAGAAAATGATCGGTAATGTTATTGAACCATCCTACTTTGAGTGCACAAATAAAATGTGTTTTTTTCAAACGAGCCAGATAAACGGTTCCGAAAGCACCTTTTCCTAATGGAAAACCAAACTGAAAATCATCAATAGTGAACAAACGATCTTCTCTAAATAGCAAAAAGATAAATAAGAACATCTGAACGTGTTTAATTATAGAAGAAACGGTTTTCTTCCCTCCCATAAACGAAATAGGAAAATATAAGTAAAAGAAGAATTTTTGTTGATATTCACCTTAAACCCATTCGTCTCAGTCCAATTTGCATTGTCTGTTCTAGATGCGTACGATTAATATATTTCTGAAATTCTTTTATTGACATTGGACGTTCTTCTAACTCGGCTTGTGACAACGAATTCAAAAATTTTGGTAAATATTCAAATAATGATCGACCTTCGCATTTCTGAACGTTGAATTTAACACGGACCGTTTCTAATTCGTCATAATTTTCATTCTAAAACCAAAGTCAAGTAAACATCACACAGATTATTCTTTGTACGAAAATCTTACCTCTTTTTCATCATCGCTAATATCGCTTACTACTGCTGCTTCTGCATCTGCCATATTCGAGGATACACTATCCTAAAATGAGTGAACTACAGGTTTTTCTCATATTTGAAGAACTAGAGTGACATGCACATAGTTAGATCTTTTTAATCCATCCGTATGTCACTAGAACTAACGTTTTTAATAAAAATTAACGGCGCAGCGGAAAATTTACGGCTAGAATCGGCACAGAAATTATAAAATCGCAAGTGTTCTAGTCTATCGCGCTATTAAAACCATGGCTAAAGCTCAGTAATCAGAATTTATGGGCCAACTGAAATGCGTAAACGTGGCTTAACCATTGTGATTTACGAAAACATCAAACGAACTGCGAGAATATAATATAACGAAACGTTTTAAAACGTTATAACTTGAACTACAATCTTCTTGATCCGTGTCACACCATACGTCCAATTACGCTGACTCATTCTCCCGCTTGAACAAAGAACAACACAGTAGCCAATCCGGTAAGGTCTTCACATTTGCTTCATCATGCTCTTTTGACATTTCTTTGTCCAAGAAATGTCAATAGTTCGAAGACATTGTCTTGAGGTTTATATCAGAAGCCATTTAATACATACTAGATGGCGCACATGGTTGGTTTTTTCACTGGATTAAATCTGATCTATAACTTTCTACTGAAAGACACGTGAATATTCAACTTGCGCCGTGCCACATAACACTATCTCCGCAGAGTGGCCTGACAATTGATAACTCATCAAATCGATGGCAAATAAGCGCCATCCTTTTTTTCATGTGTGGGACTCAGATTCATTGGATAGAAAAGACGACACCACATAAGGTTAGAAATCGGTCCACTCTCTTTTTGGAGTAATAATGATTTCGTATCAAGGAAAAACGTACCAGTATTCAACTTCAGATGGAATTAGATACATTTAACCACTAAAATCCTGTTAATTCCTCAAGAATAGCATCCCAATCTGCATCCTCAAAAGAACACCCACTTGATAAGTAAATGCGTTTTTCTCAACTTTCTACGCTTATACGGCTAACTAAATACACGATTGGATAGCCCTTCAAATCCTCTACAAACTGACCTAGTCAGAATACCTTGACTGGTTGGGCAGTCATCACAGACATGCCAAAGAAGTGGTTTAGTGTTATATATGCAGTACCATTTCGTTGTTGTTTTATGCCAGGAATGTATAGAAAGCATTGAGGTAAAAAGGTGAGGATAGTATTAATACATACGTTGGAGTGTATTAAATATGGTGTGCATCAAGAAGATTTAGTCTATTTTAATTCATATAGCATTGTACCACCGTCTTCGTCGGACGTGTTTTCGTAATCTGAGAACTGCGTAGCATACTCAACAAAATCAAAGAAATCATTAGAAGTTCTTTTGTCTGTTGTATCCCGACCGGGTTTAAACACAAATGCCACAGCGTAGCAGCCACGTGGCTTCAACGAATCTTAGCGATGTAATGCGTGGTATTTGCTTCTTCGATTGTGAACTAAAATTAAGCGATAAAACTCAGTCAACGCGAAGAAATGACAACAATTCTTTTCTTACTCTTTTTCTCCCGATCAGAAATTTTGATATCACGATGTCAAATCCTAACGTTTCCATCGTACTGGTCGAGTCTCGAAAACCCCGATCAACAACTACCACGTCATTCCCGTTGAACCAGTGAAGAATGTTATCCTGATTAGTGACTAGGTTGCGTCTCTAAATCAGGATTCCCGATCAGAGGGGCGGCAGCTTAGGGAGGGAGGGGTTAAACATAATGATTCAAGTCGAGTTTCACAATTATATATGCTAAAAATTTTGCTTCGCAGAAAGTGGCTGGCGAAAAAAATTTTCGAAATTTTTGGCAGAAAGTTGCTGGTAGAAAAACGTCAAAAATTTTGCAAGAAAGTTCAAAAAAATTTCCGGGAGGGCTGGCTCCCCCTGATCGGGAACCCTGCTCCAAAGCAGCAGCAGTATTTTTGGAATCAGACAAGAATAAGCCTGCTCTTTGCTGATTTTTGAATATACAAATATGCACTTAAGCGATAAGAAAGTGAACAATCATCCGTAAAAAGAACACTAAAAACACATACCATCAACAACTACACATGCTTGATTTGGATTACATGTCAACAATTTACTAGCAATCGATGTTGTATGATTATTGATAATTTACTGATGTGAAATGCGATCAAATCCAATATTATCTTTAACAAAATCTCTCTTCATGGCTTTTCGTACACAATGAATTGTTCGAGACACCGTTTCTTTATTGCACAAATGAAGGATAGACGAAAGAACTTTGTTACTCAGACCTGGTCTAAGTTTAGAAAGAAAAACAGCAATCGCAATTCTCTTCGAACAAACATCTGTATTTTTTAAACTCGACAGATGACTTAACAATCTTCGAATTGACCTTGAACGAACAGAAATGATGGTGCAGATACAACACGATAGTTTTTATGATGTCAAACAATACTAACTTTTGACCAAACCAGTTATATTACTGTAATCCGTGTCCGACAATGAGAAATGATCATCAAAATCAAAAATTTTTGATTTTTCTATAGCATGGCGATAACCAGAGAACCACTCAAGTATGTCATCGGCTGCTAAAACACTATTATCGAAAATATGACCTAAATAGGTAAAACTGCAATCGATAGTGAGCATTATAACGAATATCTTTTTTGATCATCTATCTGTTGAAATGAATCATACGTGACGCCCGTACTCTCACACAAATGATCAATACAACACCGAGCTCCTTTATATACCATAACAGGTCATCCCATAACTATCATCTTTCTCTGCTCGTCAGATAAAAGTTTTGTACAAGACGAATCAGTAGAACCACACACAACACAGGACCTGAAATAGAATAATTCTTCAAGAGGACGTACATAGCAGAGAAAATCTGAATTGATATCAATGTGATTTAGAAGTTCGATTTATTGGAATGGAAACAGTTGTCGGTAACAAATCAGTCTGAACTCCAGGGATCACAAAATCACTTTCACTTGCATCATTATAATCATTCACTTTTATCTCATCCTCAAAGCAAAAAGACAACAAGAGATATGCAAAAGATTCATTTATGTGCGTCACTTTCACCATTTATTACTAGGACTATAGCAAATAAGGAGATATCTCTTCTGGCACATGCACTATATTCGATCATATATGTGGCAAATGTCTCTTTTCTGTTCTCTTTCTTCCTTTAACGTCACTTGCTGATCGATTTTCTTGTC
>CAJNOQ010002787.1:0-22656 GCA_905250885.1 Didymodactylos carnosus | reverse complement strand
GCGTTTAGGCGCGTCTTGGAAAAACGCGTTTAAACGCTAGCAAATGGTGCATTTCCGGAGCGATTAAACGCAGCAAAAAACGCGTTTTCAGACGCGTCTGGGATTGAAAAATATTTACATGGGAGGAACCTTGCACATATAAACGGACATATGAAGTAGTCTGTTTGCCGGTAGTTAAAGGAAAAGGAACACACGATGACACTAACAGACAACGAAAAGAAATAACAGAATAAAAGTAAATTCTAAATTGTAAGGATTAGAGAATGAGATTTCATTTTTACTTTAGTTCTTCGATTGACACATCCTTCTGGATGTATCTCTAATCCTTCTCGAGCCATCCTTAGAATTTACTTTTATTCTGTTATTTCTTTTTCTTCTCTATTAGTATTCTAGAATCGCCTTTAATAAAACAAAAAACAACTTGTCGTTTACCGATTTTTCCTCGATTCAAGTCCATCCATAATTTTTCCGAGTCCAGTCCAGTTCATGCGTAGCTCTGGTACATACTTCTGTTTGTGTATAGCAGGCAAGCCTCCATAACATCTGTCATCGAGAGCCGGGAGAGGATCACAAGATGAGAGACCGGCGGTACTTCATTCACATTCGCCCAACATTACATGACCTCACAGTCGCGAAGATTTCAATATCGGCAGCGTGTAGAGCATAAAACGTTACCGGTAGAACATTAGGCTCATTTTTCAAAAAACCATGCGGAACTTGATTTTACAGATTTTTCAGATATGTATGAGCTCAAACTTTCCAATTGTTTTCACTAAATCCATCACTGTTCGAAAACACCGATAAGTATCGGACTAATTCTTTTGTTATTTTACTCAGACTTTGTGCCTCCATATTTTCATGTACAGTAGTCAAGGGTTTTATTTGGGCTTGAGAGGAAAATCTTGAAAAATCACGTTCCACATGGTCGTTTCAAAAACGAGCCTAATGTTCTACGGGTAACTTTTTGAAAAGAAGTTGATCGAGTGATAGTACTCAATTCATGGAAGAGCCAGTGAATCAACTCTTTAATTTCATTTTTTTATTTTTTAATGCGCTAGTGAGAAAACGATCAGAGTGTGTTCTTCTATGGGAAAAATAGAAAAAAACGACAAAAACAAGCTAAAACTTCTAAATGGCATTTTCTACCTGAAAAGTAACTTATTTCATAAAGTGCAGATTTAAATCAAACGAAACTGAACATTAACACTCAAAGTGAGTTTCACATAATAAGATGAAGTGTAATTCTAGCTCCCGTGACCGGTAGTAGGGTTATACAAACGAAATGTCCGTCTATGCTCGGTACACTAAAGTCACCTCCGTTTCATCGTCAACCAGTGAACGACACGGATATTTCATGTAACGCCTAGTGAACGCTTGGATCTTTCAAGTAGACATGCAACACTTTCGGTTAATCAATAATCGATAGAACAAAACAAGTGTTATGAAACTATTTTTAGATAGTAGTTTCATAACACATTTAGAACTACTAACATCTGTTCATGAACTTGCTGCTCGCATGATACTGAATGATTATGTTTCTAATAGCACTATTCTCATTCAGGGATTGAAGTTACCAGACTTAGCTGCAAGAAGAAAATTCTTCATTCAAAATTCTTCTTCAAAAACAAAATCATTACTGGGCAAAGCGCGTTATCACGCTTTTTCTTAGTTAGTCCACTTACCACCATAACATCTCCAGCGAACTTCTAATTGATGTCTTTGGCAAGTTTCATTATTTAAACGTAAAACCACTAGCTCATCTTTCCTACCAAAAACTATAATAGAATGGAATCGGTTATCGAGAGAGGTAATAGCTGCTTTTAGTTCTCGAGCTTTTAAATGTGCATTGACGAAACATCTCTCTTGAAAGCGGTATATATTAAGCCATATCGTTTCTTCTTTTTTTTAAATCTTTTCTTTTTTCTATCTTTTTCTTATTTCTTTTTTGTGTAGTGGGGTGATTTCGTCAAAGTTTTTTTGGTTTTGTTAAACTTTTTATCACCACCCTGTCAGTTTTTAAGATCATGGACTAAATAAATTTGACTTGACTTGACTTCGTTCTGTAAAGACGTGTTGAAAACAGATCAGAGTTTGACATATATGTTTTTCTGAGAAACTTTTGCGCAATTTTTATCTGAAATGCTTGTAAAGTGATGGCGCATAGTCATTCCACTCACTCACTTCAGTCAATGGGTCATGGATTGCAAGTGAACGTCACTTCTTATAAAAACGAAATTGAAAGCAGAGAGAGAACGGTAACGTCTGCTGTTAAACAAAAATGAAGTATGAGTGAGTACTCTTCCGTCCCTATAAAAACCAGACTCTAGTTTCTAATGTTAGACAGAATCTGAATAAATTGATTCATTGAAAATATCGAACATTGATTTGATCAATGAAGTTTATTTTCATTGTCATTTAATAAAATCTGATTCAATTGGTATGAAACAACAATGGTGATTTTGATCAGTTCCTTCTTAACGTTTAAGATGACTAATACATGTTTCTAATCTGCCAATGTCAAGTGTGCTTTCAGTGAATTAAAATGCTTGATAAATTAACGCTTTATCAAAATATTCAACGACAGATACACTGCTCTCTTGAATAGCATATATTAAATCGATATTTCCATTTCAGTATGACTATCAAGTGTTTTTAAAACCATCTCCAGCCCTTTAAGATAGTTCACTAGAGCAAAAATAAAAATAAATGAATGTAATGCAAGTTCAAGAATCAATTTTACGTCAATTTGTCCAGAGAAAGAAACAAAAACAATATTTTGTAGCAAGAATAGAAGAATTCATGATAATGAAATTTACATAAAAAAATATTTATCTAAAGGGTGTTTCCACATAGAGCATGTTTTAGAGTTTAATTCTCGGTCTTCTTGCTTCAGTAATCGGTTATGAACATTTATTGATGTACACTCTAAAGTTTTAATCGTGTTTACTTCGTAACCTTTTAAAAGTGAAGGATCCGAAGGTCTATGTTCATATTGTTTTGATGTTGTTGTCTCTTTTTGTTCAAATAGTTTAGACTGTTCATTTTGTTCGAATGTCAGTTTTTCTGTATAATTAACTGAATTTAATTCACATATTAAATTTGTCACATTAACTGCTGCTAGATTCTTTAGTCTAAAAGGGGATCTGAACGTTGTTAGACTGTTTGTATACTCATTCTCACATTTTGGTATCTGATGTAAGCGTGGTGTCGGATAGGATTAAAAAGACAATTTCTTCGCTAAACTTTGACATATTGGATCTATCATTACTGCAATAGATTTTAAGTAGGAGAGATGCTTTGACAGATTCTCTTCCTGTTTTTCTTTTGTATTTCTAACATCATGTGTATTTAACGTTACAGAATATGTTGTCTTCTATATTTATTGAAAAGCTTATTTATTTTTGATTTTATTGCATAATATAAAAATTCATCCACGTGTCATTCATTCGACATGCTATATGAGCACCAGGCTGGAAAGTGAAAGTACACATATATCAACTTCATTCAAACATTTAGGCATGCACCAGTTTTTAACTGGTATTGGGGCATCCGGGAGAATTGATATAAATCAGTTATCATGATTCCCTGAGAGCTGTAAAACATCTAAGTTTGTAGAAAAATGTTTGCTCTACAAAATGAATTTGTTAAAAGAATTCCAGAATCATTTCTAAGAAAACTCGGAGTATTCAAAAATACATTAAATCACGGGAAAAAAACTGTTCGAACAGTTTTTTTTAGACTATTAGCAATAAGGTAAATGAAATTGAATCCAAAATTCATCCAAATGATCAATCCAAAATGATCTTGAACGTTATAACAGAACATGGTGTTTACGATTTCATGGCTTTGATAAAGAACAACATGAAAACATTGTCAATAAAATAACAAATTTTACAAATACTCGTCTTGGATTAAATTTATCAACCTATGAAATCGAAAACTATCATAATGTTGGTCCGCCAAGAAATGGATACAGAAGACCGATCATTGTCCGTTATTTCAGTCGGGCTACTCGTCAACAAATATTACACTCAACATATCTATTAAAACAAAAAAAATCAAAAATATTTGTCGAAGATTTAACTAAACGTACGTTAGCTTCATTTCACGGTGCACGTAACTCGGTTAGTGATACTGAAAAAAAATCAATTGTGACAAGAAATGGTGATGTCTATCAAAAACAATCTGACAAATCCTTGTGAAAAATAACTATGGCTGATATTGTACCTAAACAAAACCAAACAATCCATCAAACAATTCCAACTTCAGATGAATTTATCTCAACATCTCAGCAAGATATTTCGGATCTAAATAGTACTACATAATACCAATGATACAAGCAGTAACTAAGTGGTGGTTTGGGAATTTTTAGCAGTAGCTCTGAAAACAAAATGGGACTGTAGCGTTTTCTAGAGTTATAGCAAAACAGTGCTTTACACTTTATGTTTTTATCTTCAGGGCCTATCTTTCTTTACGGTATTAGTACACAATGACCTGCGTACATACTTTTCTTCTGTACATTGCATTCTACTTCGGTATAAACGCACAACTTCTTTATCACAATTCTTTCTTCTTCTTACAAGATAACTGCATACTTCTTTTCTCTATTGTTTATGAGACCGATCGGCCTTCTATTGCTGAAATTTTATTTTTTTTCCTATGATGTCAACTAAAATAACAAGAAAGAGCAATAACACACACTCCATAGTACTTCTGAATATACGTAGTTTACTTGCGTCCGCCATTCGAGAGAAACAGAAAGATAAAAATATATTGAAAAAAACTGATCAACTGAAAATTTTTATGTCTGAAGAAAACCCTCTTGCGGTTGCAATAGTAGAATCTTGGTTAGATCAAACGATAAAGGATGATTATATAAACATCTTAAACTATTCTGGGCATAGACTTGATAGAGATAAAAGAGCAGGTGGATGTATACTTTATACACGAAATGATGTTATATCCACTCGCCTTTATCAATTTGACAACAAAAACTTTGAATCAATGTTTTTAGCTCTCACTATTGCTGGAGTTGGGAATGTATTATTGGTTCTGTCCTGAGTCAACTGAGTCAAGCGTAGATGTTTTCGAAGAATATATCGAGTTCTTATCGGACACTATGAGCCAAGCAGTCTCCACGAGATCTTTCATTGGCCTCCTAATGTTGGGGGATTTTAACGCTCACTGCGATAAGTGGTGTGATACAAAACCGTCAACACTTGATGGTAGTAAATTTTTCTCGTTTGTGGACACTGCTGGGCTGCATCAGCTAGTAAGAGAACCTACTCGTCTAGTATCAGAAACTTGTCTTGATTTAGTCATCCCAAATAACTTGAGCATTATTGATAACTTGAAGGTTCTACCACTCCCAAGCATGAAAAAAGCAGCTAGCATCGCTCGATGCATCTAGATTCACTACATACAATGATCGATGCAGCTATAGCTGCATAGGAAATAGAGAAAAGTTGAATCGAGCATCGCTCGATGCAGCTAGATGTGGACGATGAACTGCTAGATGCATCGACTAAAAGACGATGGAGATTTTTAAAGAATAAATAAATAACTATGCAACTAGTAGATTCAGCTAGATGTATGAAGCTAGCTGCATCGACTATTACTAGATGCACAGTTATTTAACCATTGTTTAAAAATCTCCATCGTCTTTGGTCGATGCATCTGGCAGTTCATCGTCCACATCTAGCTGCATCGAGCGATGCTCGGTTTAACTTTTGTCTTTTTGCTATGAAGCCAGCTGCATCCACTAGTGTATCTATTAAATAGAAAAGTATAAAGATATAATGATACAACAGAATAAATAAATACACTAGTAGATTACGGCCGTGAATTTTTTTCTAAAAGAAATAAGAAAAAGAACTCAAAAAGGATCGAGAATCCTTTTCAGTGACCGAATTACCGTAAGGTAATCGTTATCACATATGAGGATAACATCATGCTCGGACTTGTGTAGAATGTGTATCCGAGAGATACTGACGCTCAAACCATTCGGATTAATAATACGGTCAAGCCAGAATGTCATTTTAGACCTGTACTCTTTATATCTACCGTACTGACCGAGTATGGCTGTATTACTACATCCACAAGCCACCAGAGAATAACGAAATTATTACACCGAGGCTGTCACTTATCTCTATTCTCTTTCAAACTTCCATATATTCTGATATTCGTTTGAGATAGTGCAATAATCCATAGTGATAAAACATGGACTATCCAGTCATTGGTAGCTAGAGTTAGTAAGCGCTCTCAGAACCTTTTTCTACTCCGTATCGAACAGTTTTGTCTTTTATTCTGTTTCGTTTTTCCCAAAGCAGCACTCCAATTTTTTCATTGTTCATCCTTTATATCTGCATCATGATATGACAGATATCGATTAAGTAGATCAATGTGCCTGGATAGCCTAATCGGTAAATGCTTCGTAAATATATATATAAAATTCTATATATGATATGTATTCTGATACGAAGTGGCGCCCTATGAAAAGTCTTTGGGAATTAGTGAGGAGATGAAAAGTGATGCGCAACACAATGTTGAAAGATTGTGCACTTCGAAGAACTTTTAGAACTGACATAGTCTAAATTGGCAGGCGCGAAAATCAAAAAAGTACCAGAATGATCACTGAAACGTAGGATTATATTTTTCTGCTCCGTTTTTAGTGATGTCGAGTTGTTTTCTGAGTCGTAGTATTGGTGCGAGATTATATATATGAATTTAGATTTCTTCTAAAATCAGAAGTAATTGTTTTCGAAAGTTAAGGAGTATATTTTTCATCTATAAGTAAAGTATAATTAATAAACCACGATCTCATCAGAAAATGAATCAAAATTAAATTAAGAAGCTGGTGAAGAAGCTTGTGAAGATATTTCTATTAATTACATTACAGATTCTTTTGGCATCAGTACCCGAAAAGAGAACAGAAGTTACATTGATTTGCTTTGATGGTTGAAACCGGTTTCTTCATCGTTTTGATGTCATTTAGTGGAAGAAACAGCTAGCAAAATAGAAAAGGTGTATACTGATGATTCTATAAATGCACTGTAGTAGGAAATATTCTTTAGCAGTCATAATTTTAACAAGTCTACACAGAATGTCTACTATACGGCATTTTTCATCATCCACGTTAAATACCACCTATTGCGTTCGTCCATCATCATCATTACCCTCATTTTCACCACCTTATATTTCACCCGTTACACCAATACCGACAGTATTTTCAGGATATAATACACCGAAAAAGATTGGTACAGCAATGCGATTTTCAAAACATCATTTTCAATTTAGGAATATTCAAGATAATAGTGGTTATAATGATATTTATGTACAAATATTCAATCGTTTTAAAAATAATTTAAAATATTTATGTGTATCATCCACATCAGCAGCGCCGCCAGCAGTATCAATACATTTAATGTTTAAGGTAAGACCTAATTATAAACGTTTATTTTTAGATGATATACTACCAAATGCAATAAGAACTGATTACGAAGAAATATTAGACGATGATGATTTTAATGAAGAAATTAAATTTAATAACGATTACTTTACAGAATCAACAAGTTATAGTTCTCCCAATATTAAAAAAGAATCAAAGAGAAAGAATAGTAATTACTTCGAACAACGAAATGAAAATGCAGCAATAGCATTACAACAAACAACAGTATCTGATGGTAATATAATGTTTAGAACACCTTTAATTTTTATTGACTGTCTAATTGTCTCTCACAGCTATGAATATTTTACAATCCACAATGCCGTATGAATATTTAATACATTTTTCTTCCATGAAAAACACATTAAATCAACTCATCGGTCATGAACAAAAATTTCAACAACTACTTAGTTATAAACCACCATTTCCAATAACATCATTTTCATTATCACCTGCTCATCGCGACAAAATTAATCATTGGTCAGAAAACGATTTTCAGCAGCGTATTCATGATCAAATATGAACAAGAACAAGAAGCAAATGTTTGTTTATTATCGGATACTCACAATCAGGTTAGACAACGTTTTCCTTTTTTTCATTTTGAGCACTGCTCCGTCACAGTCTTAGTGAAAAGCTCTCTCTGTTAGGCCGTTTAAAATCTGTGTGGTACTTTTAACAAAATGGGCGGGTTTTCACAGTTATATTTGCTATCGGTTTGATATTTCGTTTAGGAAAAACGTGTTTTGCCCGTGTACTTGGCACACATATGTTTCACCGTGGCAGTTTTAGTTTGGCTGAATGGTGTGAAGAGGCCGATTATATGGTGTTAGATGATATTTGCTGGTCCGATTTAAAACAACAGTCAAAACAATTATTAACAGCTCCCGGTGAAGTACATTTAACAGATAAATATCATCGTAAAGAAAAAAAAAATAACAATAAACCATGTATATATTTAATGAATTATGAGGATACTGGTACTTTATTAGATGACACGTATTGGATTGACAACGGTGTATTTGTATTGTTAGGTAAAGATGAAAAGTTATTCAGAGTAAGGAGTTGTATCATAATATGAAAAGTCTCAAGAGCAATAAAAGAAATTTACAGCTCAAAAACGGTAGAATAAGTAAATGAAAGCGCACTTTCTAACCACCTAAAAATTACTCAGTTAATCGCACAAAAACTGCCTGTGTGAGTAGCACATACAAAATGCATTCTAAGCGCCTAAAAACCCTTTTCTAAGTCACAACACATTAATCTGTAATAATCCACTGCTGAGTACTCAGCTTTTCCAAATTAATTACTATTTGTGTAGTAAAAAGTACAACCTTCAGTAGCATGCTTTTTCAACTTTCTAACCTCTAATTTTTTCATAGGCGGTCGACTTCGATTCTCGTAGGCACAGATTGTTTTTTTACTAGCGAATGCACTAGCGAATGCATCTAGATATTTTTGCTGGGCAGGTTTTGCTTGGGCTGCTGTATGAAACATGTGATTTTCCACTACGTTCAGAACAGACGTCAACAACAAGTTACACTTTGACTGAATATCAGAATTATAAAACTTTACTGTATTGCTGTTAAGTTCTTTCACTAGAAGATATCTGTAATGATTCTTTAGCATTAGTCTTATAGACCCTTCTATTAATTCATTGACCAGCAAATCACAGAAGAAGAAAAATCGTGTTTTTCCTGTTATGTAAGACGTACAGAATTCAAACTTCAAGTGGAATTTATTTTTGACTTTTTCACACAACATTCGATAGAGAATTTGACGCTAATCACGAATATAACTGCCCCGATTTTTTCAAAAAAATTTTGCCGAACGAAAAATCGAAAAAGCTCCAAAGGTGTCGGAAACGCCAAAAAAACAAGTTTCTGAAAAAATAACCGTAGTGCTTTTGCGTTTTTGTTTTGAGGTTCGCACTAAAGTTTTTTGAATTCAGCGTCCAAAACTGAATCTAAAAAAGTAAGTTGCAAGATTTCAGACCGAAAACCGAGTTTTTAACAGTATCCGAAACACATAGGGCTCAAAAACCGAATCAGTTTTTGCAAGCCTAACTCAGGTTTTTTCAGAGGTGCTTGAGCCAATATTTTTACATGGCTAGATCCGCTGTTTGTTCCTCTTCAAAACTATACATGTGCGTTTTTGAGTTTTTTTCTTCTCTCAGAAAATTCATTTTTTCTAAATAAGAGGCGAAAAACTCAGAATTCTGTCCGCAATTCGCAATTTTCTCGATCAGAACTCAACTTCTGAGTAGTCTGCGGAATCAAACGTTTTTGGTCCCGGTCCCGTCCCGATCGTGTGAACAAAAAAAGTTTTGGTCCCGTGGAAAGAACTCATTTTTGGTCCCGGTCCCATGGTCCCGTAAATATTTTTTCAAAGAAATTTTTTAACTTCATACAAGACTATTTTCAAAAAACCCGATCGTAATCCTATTAAAAGTTCCACGGGACTGGGACAATTCCGCAGGACCGGGACAGTTCCGCAGATCTTTAGGTCCCGGTCCCGTAAAAGGTCCCGCGGGATCGGGATGGGACTGGGACTGTCCCGCAGACCTCTACTTCTGAGCGATGCAAATATCGTATTCGGAATCAGGATCAAAAACTGAGTCGTATTATATGTGTTTCGCAAGTTTTAGTTGGTTTTCAATTTTAGTGAAAATCTCGGTAATTTTTCAATGTGAAGATTGATAAAAAGTCAAATTAGTCAGAGAGGATTTTGTGCTCTATGTGTTTCGGATACTTTTTTAGATTCAGGTTTGGACGCCGAATTCAATAAACTTTAGTGCGAACCTCAAAACAAAAACGCAAAAGCACTACGGTTATTTTTTCAGAAACTTGTTTTTTTGGCGTTTCCGACACCTTTGGAGCTTTTTCGATTTTTCGTTCGGCAAAATTTTTTTGAAAAAATCGGGGCAGTTATATTCGTGATTAGCGTCAAATTCTCTATCGAATGTTGTGTGAAAAAGTCAAAAATAAATTCCACTTGAAGTTTGAATTCTGTGCATCTTTCTACCTATGCTCGGTACATATTCAACTATTTCTGTCAGCTTAGAAGGAGTGTTATTGAAGAGAACACTTTGCTCTATCAGACTATGTATAAGAAAAAAGTTTGGCAGCATTGGACATAGAAGACATATTAACAAAACTGAAAAAGATGACGTTTTTGAGGTTCTTGAAAATAATTAAATATATTCATAAATTTTGTAAAAACGTCCGTGGAACGCTGCGAGCGGTCTTATTATGCAGCCCAGACTTTCCTCTACATTAGACCGTGCTCGATACAAGACAAAAAGTATTTTCAAGAAAGGCTAGGGTAACGAGATTTCTCAGAAAAATAGGAATATATGATTTTTGCAGTCAGTTGACTAGAAGACTTCGATTTCTTGAAACAAGTGTTTTCATAACGTTTAATTCAAGAATGTCATTTAGATTACAATCTCCATCATTACAACAGTAAGAACTTTCTTTTAAAATACATCACTAATCTGTTGATTGAATATCTGTTGTAGTATTACTTTATTTGAACCGGAAAATTTTATATATCCATTCTGGCCATTCAGTATCTTGAGAGATTGCTAGACGTTCATGTGTTGGTGATCTGTTCAGATAAACAGGTTCTTCGTCAGATTCATGGTTAAATCCATAAACAGTGCGTGAAGGTCGAAGTGGTAATTGTGGTTTGGTCGATCTACAGGAACTGAGATGAATTGAAATATTCAAAAGTAATCCTAAGAGGATGGCGATGCGAAAGTGTAATAACATCTTCTCCGTTAAAATAGTGTATGTAGTAGATGAAGCGAAGTGAAAATAAAGCCTCTTTAGTGAATACAAGAGCCTCACTATCTGATTGACAGATGTGATATTTGAAATGAAAGATACAAGTGAGATAGAATTGAGAATAAATAATGCATGGAAGTAAGAGTCGTATGTAATAACTTGAGTTAAAAAGTCGCAGCTGATAAGCGAAAGGCAATTATTAAATTGATAATGAGGTAATCACGTAAGCGATAAGAATCGACTAAAAATGCAAATGTGAAACGATAAAAAATTAAACGATCGTGTTGTGGAGGCATACATGGGTTCACAGGACAAAGTACAATAAGAGCGAGAATCGGCCCCATTTTAAATTTGCTCGAAAGGTTTCCAGAATGAAAGAGCATATGGTTTTTAGGGTGTTCAAGGTCCCTGGTTTTCTTTCGAAGTTCATATCAGTAAGAAAATCGACTACCTTTGAACAATATCTCTGCAAACCCATTGCTATGTGTTTTTGGTACTTTTCACAATGGCATAGCAGTCAATTGATACAGCGAACGTCTATAGTATAACAATGAATTCATAATATCGCCTTATCATCGCAAAACCGCACATACACAGTTTCTAATTTTCACAGTATAATAGAATGAATTTCATAGTTTCACAGTATCACAGTATCACTTCCGTAGTTCACGCCATCATAGTTGATTACCAGGGAGCGGTGAGGGAGGCGAGCCGCAGCATGCGAGTGAATTAAAAGACAATATTGTACTACTTCTTCCTAGATGAATGCAACATGAAATTAGAAAGCTTGTCTTGATACCATGAAACGATGAAACTATGAAAGTCATACTATGATACTGTGAAACTATAAAAGCGATACTACGATACTGTAAAAATGTGAAATGGGAAACAATATATGTGCGGTATTGGTATGATAAATCCATACTATAAATTCACGGTTATATTGAAGACCTTCACTGTATGAAATGACAGACCTCCACACTGGGCAACCACGTGTACATTAGGTGGAAAAACGCAAGTGAGTTTTTACAAGGTTTAAGTGGTGCCATTTAAACTGTGACTAACGCTCGATTAAATGGAGAAAGAATTTTTGTTCTATCTATTAAGATCGTTGAGAGAGTCTATTTTCAAAAACTCGCTAGTTTTCAGCGACCTCTGGAAAAAGGAGCATGTACCACAGAAAGGGAAAAACATGTGCACATGAATTCTGCATATTCGGAAAGAGGAGCTACTTGCTCTATCGATCCGGGAAAGTTTTTTTATTTCAAGTTTTTCCTGTTGGAAATATTCAAGTTTTTATCTACGCGGAGTGCTTTCCGAAACATTCTCTTCAGTCAAGTGAGTTTCCTAAATTTTTCTTATGTTCAATTTTATTGAAACTTTCGTAGAATGTTGACCTCTATGTGACACGTCTATAGAGTTAGCATAAAGATGCATAAATGCTACTGGCCGAAGTTATAGATTTTCAAAAAACTATTGGTTTTTCCAGGGAAGTTCAACCTTTCCCGTTTCAGAAGCGGCTGTATTAAACAATAATAACATATTCAGAATCAGCCTGAAAAACTGCATTGAATGATATATAGTTTAAAATATTTTTCTACAGAAAATGTTTCGATCACACTTAATTTGATCACACAGTAGGAACACTACTGCAAATTTTCGCTGTACATATGGACATGTCGTGTAGAAGTAGTACGTAAGTCTATAAACATACTTTTTATAGGTTTTCGAATATGCTCTTTCCAATGGTGAGATTTTTGAAATTCAAAAATAATTTTTCCTGGGTACGCTACACCTCGGGATCTTGTGACAGAGACTACTGAAAAACCTGGGTTTTAAGTGACCTTAAAATTTCTTTCAGAAGTTTCTCAACCATATCATTGAATAGCTCCTTGAATTCTCCACAAAATGAGACTCTGGCCAAGTTTCTACGGCGTTGTGCCGCCAACTGCCGTACAAAAAACGATGCAGATGGAAAATTCGGTATTAAAGTGAATGAATATATATTCGTAATGTTAAAAAGCCTACCTTGTCCAAGAACAAGAATATTTCAAAAGTTGGTGTTCTTAGTGTACATGGCAACTGAGCAATAGACAGTTTTGTTTGTCGTGTAAAGCCGCATCGAATGAGTTTCCTTCAAACTTATTTCATTGGTGTGGACAAAGTGTCTAAAGACGAATTGACGAATCGCAATATTTGAGCGTAAAAATGGTACAATAATTCACATTTTACCATTGTTTTGCGAATTCGTAATTCAGTGCGAACTGGTGCGAACTAACTGAAATGATGAAACAATAACGAAAAAAGCACCTATTTTGTTCGTCTTGCCAATTCGTAAACTGAGACGAATTCGTAGGCAACAAATTTCGGGAAACCCACTAATTCGTAAATATAATTGGTGGACTATCGACGAATTCGTGAAATGATCTTTTTGGACCCCAAGAATTCGTATACGAATTCGTAAACTGGCAAAAATAAGGCGCTCCAAATTCAAAGATCGAGCACTATTTTATTTTTTGCTTAAATATACATCATTCGACGCTGAATCTGACGCTGATCACGATTATGTTGGTTAAAAATTCTCAGAGCTCGGCTTTTAGGAGAAAAATATAAAAAACAAGAGCGCTATATTTTTTCGAAAAATCGCGATCTTTTAAAACACACGCAATATCTTAGCTCTACTGAAAAATCAAAAAGAAAGGAGCTCTTATGATTAGGACACGCTTTACTGCATAAATAATATCCAAAAGCTTGTTTTGCATATCTTTAATGACTGACCTCAGAAGTCCAGTTATTCTGAATAGCTCACTCTGTAGAGAATTCCAAGGGCTATCCAGCGGTATATTTTAAAAAATACGTAAATTTTCATTAGGGCAGGAAACGACTAAAGTCCTGCTGAACGTATTTTTCGTACTCCAACGCTCGTTTTGCATGTCTTTGATAACTGGCCCGACCAGTGGAGCCATTCTGACTAGCTCAATTTGTAGACAATTTGAAGGGCTATCGAATAGTATACTACAGAGAAGTGCATCATTTTTCGTTGTGGGAAAAAATGTGACTAAACAAACGCCCTATTAGTGTTTTCAGCACACGATCGCTTCTGTTGGATGTCTGTGATTACTGGCCCAAACGACCAAGACATTCTGACTAGCTCAGTTTGCGAACAGTATATTATAGAGGAGAGTATAGCCGCTAGTTTCCAGAAATTCTGACGAGAAATAGAAAACTGAGAAAAAAATCACTTGGCCCATAACAGGTGAAAACATGTCATTTTCAAAAAAATTTCAATATATCAGAAAGGAAAACAAAACTTAAAAATAGCGAAACGTACTTTTATTCTACGTTTCACGGTGATTCCAGTGGCGCCAAAATCAAGGCTCCAACTCAAAACCGAAAAGCTAAAAGTAGTTTGCGAGCAGAGGGTGTTGTAATTAGGGATGCACCGAGACGGGGTACTCGATATCCGAAACTGTAGTCTCGAGTCTCGAAAGTTTCGATCTCGAACAGTCTCGAGTCTCAAGACTTTAGTCTCGATTAGTCCCGAGTCTCGAAAGTTTCGGTCTCGAGACTTTAGTCTCGATTAGTTCCGAGTCTCGAAAGTTTCGCTCTCGAATAGTCTCGATATAAAAGTGCCGGTAGCAAAACTTTCCGAGACTTTTTCTAGACTATTTTTTTTGTTCTGTATAGAAGATTTCTTTGGTGAAATACGTACTGGACGTAATGTCGAAAGACATTTTTTTGTAGTAGATATTTTGTATGGTAACTTTTTTGATACTTTTAATCACTAAAAGTGAAAACTTCATGTATCGTATAAAGTTAGGTAACTAAGCGTTACTTATTTTAGTTTTCCCAGAATAATTCAGTTAAAATGAAATAAAAGAGCATATCTCTATCGTCGTAGTTATTCGGAGTAGTACAGAATTGTTGAGGATTTTTCAGTGCATTAACAATCCGGGTTTTATATTGTATAGAAAATGCATTCGATTTTCTGAAGTATCGATTTTGTAGAGAGGAAAATATCTTTAAGAATTTTCTATAAAAATTTCTCAAGCTATTGCCTGATTTTCGATAAAATCGCCCAGTTTCTGAAAAATTAACAGGTTCCTAGAAATGCAACAATTTTCCAGAAAATGGCATCTTGTTTTACATAAATTCAAAAACACCATTTCTCGTACGGCTGACCAATAGAAAAATGAAAGCATCTATAGAGGCCAAAAATCAAGTAATGGCTGAAAAACGACTAAAATTTAGTTTGTTTTTTGAATACCTTATTTCCTTTTCTCGTGTTTATTATAATTGGCTGCTTAAGAATGTTTATTTCTTTTTCGAGCTAGTCTTCGTGCGGAAGAGAAAAATGCTCTTACCTGTACTTATTATGTGCAGTCCTATAGGCTGTTTCCGAATTTTATTTTTTGTTTAACAGAAGGGCTTTGGAACCTTTTGTTTTATTACTGCGAAAAGAAGTGAGAGAAACAATTTTTTGTATAATCAGAAAGGCTGCATGAACATTGCGTTCAACGTTTTCTTTGTATTTTTCTATGTTGTTGTGAAGCTGTGTAACGCCTTTGTAAGAAATAAAAACAAAATTGATCTGCTTCGGCCCTTGCTTTCTCGGGAAGAGAGCCGACATACCTTGAAGTTGAGGGCGGCAGATGCCTTCTATTCTTTTCTAAAAAGTTAGACCTTACGGAGTTATCTTTAGCGCATTCAGCTTTAGTCCAGTTCATGACTATGTGTAAAATACACACATAGTGACTGAAGAAAAGTCTTCCTACACCCATCTTATTAAAATAAGAAAAATTTCTGCAACACCAAACAGGTTCCTCGATTTTCTCAGCAAATGAGAGGATCCTATACAAGTAATCAGAGTAGCTACAAAAAGACTTCAGTCATATCGAAACGTTTGAGAATCGAGACTCGAGACTTGAGACTACAGTATCGAGGCTTCTCGATACTTCTCGTCTCGGCGCATGCCTAGTCGTAATTGAAGCCGTCGAAAGTTTGACGAAAATTTGGGCCCTTTTCGCTACTCGAAAAACTTGAAAGACACTCTCCTATACTCAACTCCATCCGCTGATTCCGAAAATAACATTCGAAAGGTTCGCTGACCTTGTGGAGCTAAGATATGGTGCGTTTTTTAAAGATCCCGGTCTGAGGGGAGGGTAGTGTACTGTGAGTATTTGTACAACAAGCCAAAGTTGTGCCGATACGAAGAGACGAATCTATCTACTTTCAACCTCATAGAAAAATTTCTGGTCCTCGATATCCATTCCTATTCTACGAATTCGAAAAAATAACGGCGAATTGATATTAGAAATATCCATTTTCAACCGCTAGTTGGGGGAGTTCTCTCGTAAGGCGGACCAACCCTATTGTAGTTGCTCAGAGTAGAGACTTGTCCTATTACGAAATGAGGTACAGAAATGCTCTTAGGAGGCTCTCATATTTACCAGTTTCACTTTGTATTTTCTCATTTTAAATATGTCTACACTTACCGATAGTACACAAAAATTCCCAATCATCTTGCAAGTTAATCGACCACCATATAAATGGTTTGCCTACTGTTGCATACATTCCTCTTAGTTATCCTTTTGCTTTATACCAATATTCAGCTGTACCACACAAACATCGTCCAATACTGGGATATAATTTATATATAATTTTAATGACGTGAACTTGTTCTTTACTATGTAATTAACTGATTTGAGTAGATCGGTTCTCTGAATCATATTAACAGCTCGAACGGCCCATGTTGAATCTACAACAGCTCATATTTGGTTTACATAATATCTGCATGTTTTTAATAATGAAAACAGCAGGTAACTGATTGCCATCAATTATCTTTGCTTGTTATTTTCATTTGATAATATTTGTAAAGATATTGAAATAGATCGTCTTAAATCCAGTTCACCTCCTTGATCATATGAATAAAGTGTTGGGTAGGTCATTTCCTCTAAGAATTCCTTAATCTCCCAGATCGGTGATGAATCAACATCTAGCGTTCTCTGTGGACCACGAGTTATAATATCTGTATGAATTATTGGATCAGTATTCATATAAGCGTAGGAATCGATAACAGCCTAGTAATATAGATTTTTTATGCCTTTCAGTGAAATTAAAGCTTAGTTTTTCGATTTATGGATTCAGAATTATTCTTTTTTACATTGTTGCTAACATCGTGTTTATTTTCGTTTTACATTTTTCGTAAAAACAGTTACCTTTTACTAGATTCTTTGGTTATTCTATTAATTTTGGTTAATCTAAGTTGTTTTTATCTCTTTGCATATGAATTCTGCACCTAATCATTCTAAGTCAACCGATCCCACTTCTGCTGTGCAGAATCGAAGAAAAGTCTGTTGTGCTAAATAAGAATTACTTTTCTTAAAGCTTAAAGTCAACATGTCTTTCATTTTAGTGCGATGCACTTTCATGATTTCGATTCTTCTTGAACACTGAAAACCGTGCACTTCTTTAATTACTTTTCCACCATTTACGTTACAGGATTTTCATTTAGTTTCGCCAGGTCGAGATATTATCCTATCGAATCTTGTGCGATACGCGCGGCATGCTGATTGATATGTATAACGCTATTGGGTGCGATCAACTTTAGAGTTCTGTGGTTCTTGACTTGGACAACCGAGATAGATTTTTTGATTTAGACATTATTTTGAGAGTTTTTCTTCTTTCTTTTAAAAGAATCGCAATAGGGTTTTTTAAATGCATTTAGTATCACTTCAAAAGCATATTCACAGAAAGGTATACAGTGGGTGAGGACAGGTAAAAAATAGGCAGCTTCCACTTCACCTAACTTTGAGTTTTGTCGGCCAGAATCGTGTCTCTGCCAAGGTAGTTCGTCCCACTTTGACTAACACCAAACAACGTGTGCATAAGTATTCAAGGTTTTTGGAAGAATCAAAAAACGTTGTGTATGAACTAGTGATGCATCATGTCGGGCAACTTTGCCTAAATGTTCGATATTTTCTATGAAAAGATCTTCATATTATGCAAGCAGTTGTGTTTGCAGCTTCATAATACTGCTGAAACGCATCGAAATGATCATGCCACCCTGGAAGTGACAAAAGATGATTTTGTACAGTCCAACGAACTTTATTTTCATGATTTCGATTCTTCCTAAACACCGAAAACCGTGCACTTCTTTAATTACTTTTCCCCATTTTCGTTACAGAATTTTGATTTGGTTTCGCCAGGTCGAGATATTATCCTGTCGAATCCTGTGCGAGCGTTTCATCACAGCTGCGAGAACCTACTGCACACGTGGTTTTTGACGAACAATTTTTCATTATTTCGACAGTAAAACAACATAGGAAAGATTCTGTCAATAGTGGTCGGATGAATGGAAGCTTCATTCGATTAAGGAATCTTTCGCTTGTGCTCTGATGCAAAAAAGTTTCTTGTGAGTTTGTGTAGTCGAACCGTCAGAATTTTCAACCGAATTCTCAAATTAATGTCGATCCGGCAGGAGGCAGTGAACTGAACATAAAGCGATAATTTTTATCTTGAAAAATTGATTTAAATCACTGACTTCCCTCGGGATCTTCCTTGTCAAAGCTTCATGAGATTAAATTATCGCCAAGGAAGGTTATCCCCAATCGTAAATCAATTGAACAACTCCTTCCAGCTTAAAAGATGAATTTAAATTCTTTAAAAAATTTAGTTTATTCATTGATACCACCGCACAGAAGAAGAAAACATCCGTTGTAGATAAGTCAGAGTCAGTCGCTTGGCTTTGCACTGAGCGTCAATAATATGCGATATTTGCACTCATTCATGTTGGCAAGCAATTTTGCTATGCAATCTCAAAACTAAACGTTGAATTTATTTCCATTGAAGCATGAGTCATTAAGAATAAAACATACGACAAATGAAAGACACAAGAGAATGAATAAAATATGAAAAGAAAGTTGGATTGTGAGGCAGCGGCTTCTTATGATCAACCGATACGACAGAGGAGCGGAAAATAATGTCGGATACGAAGTTGTTGCAATCTAGATAAATGGTGCAATTGCTCCATTCTCGCACGAAGAAATTCTTAAAGGGTTCATACGAGTCACCCAGAGGCACACCATAGTCAGCCTCAAATCCCTCTTTCCACCACGTATTAGGCGTGAAAAATAGCCAATGATCACCGCGAGCCAGCAAAAAGGCGGCCAGCTGCTGTTTGAGATCCTTGCATTGTTCCCAAGGTTGATTACATGCGCCATTATACATGGCAGGAAAGGTGACGGGTACGTCTTTCATTGTTTTTGCTATTTTCATTTTCTGGGCGCAAATAGCTGGTGTGTCATCACTGGTGGGCACATCAGGGCTCAGCCAGGCTTGCCATGCATGTTTCCCGTATGTAAGCCCGAGTTCCCAAGCTCGTCTTAGTGAGACCTGCTGCGCCGCATCAACAGCTTCGCGATACTCGTCAGTATAGTTGGGATAGTTGGAACGCTCTTGCCAGATACCGCCATCATCGTCGTAAAAAATGCCATCTATCGTCGATTGATTGAAGGCGCTACCCACGTAATAGTCTACAAAGTAGTCTCGCACCTTCGGATTTCTATGATCCCAGCAGAACTGATCCATTCGAAAGCCGTGCACGATCGTCGAATCATTGTAAATAGTACCGTTAGGAAACAACACGAACCAATCTGACTTTTTCGAAGGGTCATACATCACATCCGCACCCATCTGAAAGATATTGAGCGCCAGCTCTGACTGACGGTATACGAATACACGTGTTGTGGGACTGACGGCTTTGATGAGCGCCGCTTGTTGTGCCAAAGTCTCTTCGCGATGCATTGGGTACGCATAATTGTTGGCCCAATCTATGCCCACCACGCCGTGCAATGCCGCAAAGGTCAACGTGTCATTGTCATAAAACCCGCTGCTGGCATAGAAATATTGTTGCGTCGAGCGCTGCATGTTGTACGTGGGCTGCCAAGGTGGAAGCGGACATGGCAGTCGCCAGGGCACAGAACATGGCGGGAGCTCAGCTTGAACAAACAGCACTAGCCATAAGAACGTAGTACCAGTGGCACTGAAGAAGCACGAATTAGTGCTGATCGATGGCTTCATAGAGGTGTCAAGGGGCGATGAAAATGGTATAAAAGGCAGGTATATTTACAGTCGACGATGTGAGTAATAAATGGGAAAGTAATTCTTCAAATTTCAAGCGGTTTAGGGTCAATATCTGTGTGAAAAGACTCACATGTCTACTTTTTTTTTCTTTTTTTTTTTCCAACCTGCTAACTTTTTTCTCTCTATTCTGTTCTGTTCTTGTTTCTGCAAGGTCTCCAGCACCTAAAAAAATTGAAGTTGATTCTCATACTTTTTCTTTTTTCGCATTATGCGAAGAAGAAAGAATATTATAATATTATATAAAAGAAATATTATTTCTTTTTTCTCTCCAATTCTTGTTTTCACCTAACGTAATGTAAAATAATATAAATGTAAAGAAAAGAAAAAAACTGAACGAAGACTACCATATTTCTCTTCTTTTGTTCTCCTCTGTTCATCCATGAAAGGTGGAGCTCTGTGCCATTACCACAAGAGTCGAAAGATAGAGTGGTACGATGTTGGGACTTACTCTCGGACCGTATCCAGTACCGAAGAAGTTCGAAGGAGGTGACAATAGCTCTCATTAACATCCTTAGAGGGTGGCAATAGCTCCGTGGTGACACACTTACGAAGGTGGCAATAGCCGTTACTGGCACCTTCTGAAGGTGGCAATAGTTGTTACCCTAAGAAATTCATGCAGAGATTTGATCGGCTGTTCATTCGCTTTGCCACTGAACCGGATAACTGAGCTGTTCGGAGTTATCTGCAAGGTGATTAAAGAAGCGCCGATACTTGATCGAGAAGAAGAAGCAGAACGAGAGGATTTACGTCTGGATTTTCTTTTTTTTGCGAGACTCTGACGTTATCGTTTTCCATTTAGCATACAAACCATCATCATTACGATTCGAAGAAGCAGTCGTCCCTTTCGATGGTTTTTGCGTCTTCGATCATGTTTCTTTTTATTTCGAGATTTTCAGACTTCACTCTTATTCGAAAAATCAGTGTCGCCACCAGTAAAAGAACTATTTTAGGGCGAGGAAGATGGTTGTGATGATTTACTTCTCCGTTTTCTAACAAGTTTAGGCTTTGATTTTTCTCAGTCTTGAGTCACGCTGTTTGTCCGGACTACTGGCAACTTTTAAAAGGGCCGAAAAAGGTTCTCTCTTATACTGGCGCAGACATAGTAACACAGTAAGCAATCACATGGAAGTTAGGTGGAAAAACGAAAGCTACTTTTTTAATGATTTAAATAGTGTTTTATATATACCAGCCAATGGCCAATTTAATGGTGAAAAATATTTGATCCAAATGCTTTAAGTGGTCGAGATGGGTAAGTCCCAACTTTTGCTACAACTCGTTTGCGAAAAGGAAAGAACATGATTTTTATCTGCACGAGATGTCTTTCAGAAACATGCGCCCAGTAAAGTGGGCACGCCATCCACATCCAAGCTCTATTTTCAATGAAACTTTCAGCAATTGTTCCTCCGTATGTAGCACGTCTAGATGGAATGCCCAAACTTGCCCAAACATTTCTGGGCGAAGTTGTAGACTTTACAAAAATCCTGAATTTTTGTCGTTTTCTCACGTTTTTCTTAGTAAAAAAGCATCCTGGCTAAAAATTAAGGACATATTCGGAATTAGCGTGAAAAATTGCATAGAATAATATATAATTCACAGCAGTTTTTGGAAAAAAATTGTAAGTTTTCGTGGAAGGCTAAATTTGAGGCAGCACCGTGGTACTTGAGGCCGGTGGTTCTTATATCGTTAGAAAATCTGGAGGCCTAGAAATAATTGTTTTATAGGTTTCCGAGTACGGCTGATTCAATGGACTTATTTAAAAAATTCTAAACTGGTTTTGCAAAGGTTTTCTATACACCGGATCTCTGGAAAACCCTTAAAACATGGTTTTGAACTTTGTAAGTGACTCCATTAGAAAGAGCACACTCGAAAACCTACAAAAACATATCTGAGAGATCTTTCCAGCGCTTTAAAATCCAATGTCCACATGCCTAGGCAAAATTGCCCACTGTGTAATGTACAGGAATTCCTATTGTTGTTATATCCAGTCTCTACTTGATATTGTGCTTTACTTCTTAAATGTGCACGTTTATGAATTTATTATTGACTTATTGTTATGTTTTTCTTACACTATTGTGCTGTATATTTTACCACTGTATTCTAGAATTGATTCTGATTTAAGTTATATACACTCGACAAGGACTCAATAATACACTCGACAAGTACACAATAATAAACTATGTAAACGAGAGAGTTGTGAATGTTTTGGTATGTGATGATTCAAACGGCTTTCGCATCTGTCCAGAAAGAGGAAGATCTGCCAGGAAAATATCGTAATGAATATAA
>CAJNOQ010002786.1:0-22667 GCA_905250885.1 Didymodactylos carnosus | reverse complement strand
GTTTTTATTTCAATCACTTTCCATCTTCAATCGTTTCTTTTAAAAAAGCGTGAAGTATTATAGCCATCATTCATTTTTACTGCAAGACATGCAACACGTATTTTTTTACTCTGCACTACACATCCACAGCAGCCCGCCGCACATCCACTACAGTCCACCACACAACCACTACACATCCAATACGTCACCGCTACAAAGTCACTACGACACCACTATCGTAGTGGAAAAAGTGTAGTGTAGTGTAGTGAAGTGTCGTTTTTTTCCCCCTTGTTCTGACGACAATCTTTATTGCTATATTTGTTCAGAAAACGTAATCGAAAAGCTGCGTTGTGCATGCGATAGTAAACAAAAAATATTTTACATTTTTTCGATATCCGATTCTAACTGAATTAAGTTAAGTCGATTTTATTGTTTTTCATGATATTTATCCTTTTTTTGATTTTTCATTACTATCTAGTTTGTCTTGATAAAGCCTGATACATACATTTTATCGAGATAAAAATGTCATTAACAGGATAAGCAGAATATCTTAATGTAACAGTCTGGCACGCTGTATCATAACAACGCATTTATTACGGTAAGATTACAAGCATGTGACTATCGGCACACATTGAGACTCATCCGTACCTGAATAAAAACAAGGTATGGGTTTCTATTGCGATAATAAATGAGTATATGTCGTTTTCGGTTATAACTTCAATGACTGTTATGAAATTTTACTTTTCTTGACAGTACTACTATTTTCAGGCTAATTTTTTATTAGTTATTTTCCAACGCAACAGAAACTTCGTAATAAAATTTCTTGTGTCTTCGGATAGAGCATGTGTTGAAGTATGTTGCTAACTATTTGAATCGTCGAAAAGTCAATTTTCATTATTTTACCTAATGTCCAGTTGACTATCCGCTATGTTACATATCAAAGTTCATGATCTAGGATACATCCATACTTAAAGCTCTATTTCATTTTGTATGATACTACTGTAATAGTTTTGTCATGTGGGTAGTTTACGTAGTACATTGCATCCTTTTCTGAAAAATGTACCAAGTCTAACAGAGACCGAAACGGGTCGGGTTGGGTCAATGTAAATAATACTGGTGCAGATCGGGTTGGGTTCGGATTGAGGTAAAAAATATTGGGGTCAAGGATATAAATAGTGGGGTCAAAGGAAAAAAATTTCCGGGTTTTACGGGTCTTGCCACTTGAAAATAAATCAGGGAATTTTCTTCGATCACGGTTCACTCATCTATTTTTCAACATGTACCTTTTTATCGGAAAAACAAGTAAGCCCCCCTCCCCATAATAGAAGACCACCTGGTCTTCTGTTCTGTCCTGCAAGTCGAGTTCTAAAGGGTGGTCTTCTATTGCGGTCAAATTTTGTCGCCTGCCAGTAGTCCAACGATAACTTCACGTACTTGAAGTCCGTCCCCTATTAGAAGTACGTTTTGGCGAAACTTTGTTGAAAATTCCCGTATAGGTAGGTATAGGGCATTTATCCGATTTTTTTCGCAGACTTAACAGAAGAAAAAGTACCAAATTTAAAAAGTTTTCATTTTTTAGCCTTTCCTATAACTTGCTTAGTTTTCTTGATTGAATTTCTGAAATTAAAGTTTAGGTATGATTTTGTAGAGAATTTCACCCCGCTTCAATTAAAAAAAGAATTTGCTCTAGAGCACCTAAGGAGCAGGAGTTAGAGCAAAATTACCGAGGCCAACATTATTTATGGTACACCCGTTACATCAGAAACGTTTCTAAGCTTATAACTTTCTTACTGTATGAGCTAGCGGGTCGATCAATAGTCATTTTGTAGAGCGTGTTTTACTGCATCTTTTCTTCATAGAAACAAATTTATAACCACTTGTTCCACTATAGTGATTATATATAAAAGAAATTATTATTCAAATTGGGTCAGGACTTCTGGGCCAAAAACACTAAGAAAGAAATATTTTCGAACTTACAAACTAAAGATAAAGTGTAAATTTTCGATAGTTTTTTTAAATTTTGAATCCCAAAATTTGTTTTTTAAACACTAAGATACACATATTCTTACTTAGCTCGGCGAGCTCTATCCAACCATGAATAAAAGTCGAAAAAATAAATTTTGCTTAAGTTTTGAATTTCCGGTGTCTTAATAATGTGCTTAGCTCAATACTGATTTTTTGACAAAAATTTCGTATTTCTGGAAGACGGGATCTTAATAAAGATAACTGATTTTTTTATGAGTCACTTTTGATAGATTTAGACCGATCAGTCGCGTAAAGTATCTATGCAGAGTGTATTCTTCTATCTGTCACGAACACTTGCTACTGAAAAGATGACTTTTAAATTCCATTTCTTCAAGGGGATCCAGTAATCTCGATTTTTAGATGGTTAAATACACTTTTATTACTATGTTATAAAAATTAAATAAAAATTAATCAAATTGAGCCGTTTTACTAACTCCTTGATTCTTGTCAAAATTTTCAAGTTCACCTGCACAGGCTAGGTGAAGTTCAGATGTCCTGTCTCTGCTTTGCAGGATATGAAATGGACGGTCGTATTCATTCTTCAGTCAGTTAAGAGAGAATTGAATAGAGGCGATAATTTTGTTAACGTCATTTAAGTTGTTTTGATGATGGCATTATTCATTTCTGTTTTTCTTTTCTGTCATCAGTACTCAGCAGAAACGACACTTGTGGTTTGAATCGTGACATAGCAAAAAGAGGAAACCGTTGTGATACATTCGATCAATAGTGCTCATATTTTCATTAATAATTCTATTGTTTTCGTTAATTTGATCTGATAATGTGGGTTTTTTTTCTTTGTGTAACAATTTCGTTTAGATTAATCATAGCCAATTTTAAAACATGCTCAGATACTTAGCAGCATGACTTATCAAACCGATTGCTCAGCACTTGTGACAACTTTGAATGTTTGAACAAGGGCCAGATGACAGCCGTAATTTTCGTGCAAAGGCATTGATTTTATTTCTCATCGACAGTTATTTATGAATTAAAAAATACTATGTATTGGCTCTGCTGTACTTGAAAATTTTGTCATTCTTTCAGTTCATGTTTGTTTTACATCTAATATGCATCTGTCTTATTTAATCAAGAAAAAAAATCAAATAGTTAAATGAGTAATCATATAAAATGAAATAGAAGAAAAGAAATGTGTAATGGCAATAAAACTAAACAACTCTAGATTTTTCCTACACATAAGTGGAACAAAGTCACACACCTGGTCAAAGTCAGCTTACTCGAAAACACGTTTTGCAGGGCGTGCATATATTTTGAAATATTCATCACTATACTATTAATGATTAGTTAATTATTCATTGAAATGAACCACTTATATAAATATTACAGAAATGTCGGTATGCTATCGAAAATATCAATATCAGAAGGTAATATAAATCATTTTCTATTAGAGTTTCATTTCGGTACCTAGAAATATAAAAATAGCCTATTCTTATTTTAAATTTAGTGTTTTACAAATCATGAATGTCACATTTTTGAATACATCACGTGACAATCCACTCTTAGTATATCAAGGTTATTCATATATTCAAGATGGATCATATAAAAATAAGACATATTGGAAATGTGAACATTCTCGAGATCCTAATAATAAATGTCATGCACGAATACACACAGATTTAATAACTAATAAAGTAATATTTGTTAGTTCACACAAACATCATCATAGTAGTAATGAAATGAAATTAGAAATACGACAAGTTTACAATGATGTAAAACAGCAGGCAATAGGTAACAATCAAGAAATAGACGATTTAATATCGAATTCTATTGCAAAAATGTCAATTGAAGCAAGAAAACGATTACCAAAAGTTAAAAATATTAAAAGACTTGTCGATTATCATCGAACAAAGAAATTAAGAAAAAATTCAAAACAAATTGATATTTCGTGTAGCTTAACAAAAACATTAAAACAAGAAAAATTTTTGTATTACGATTCTGGAATAGAATCAGAAAATCGTGTAATCATATTGACGATGAAAGATAAGTTGACTTTATTAACAGATTCTTTAGATTTTCACATTGATAGTAACGAATTGAATATATCCAATTTATTTTCAATATTTCATGTATTTTACGTTAATTATCAAGGTAAATTTATTCCAGTTTTATTTGCACTATTAGAAAATAAATCATGTTATGATTTATTATTTAAACAAATATTATTGTTAATACCAAACTGGAATCCGTTGCTCTTTCTATCAGATTACGACATAATGTTGATAGATAGCGTTAAAAGGCTATTTTCTGGAATTAGAGTCACCGGTTCATATTATCACTATCGAAAATATGTTTTAGAAAAGTTAAATATTGATTCTGAATATGCCATTAATAGGTTTGTATCATTAGCTTTTGTGTCAGTGAAACAAGTAGATGAAAGTTTTAAACAATTGAAAAATGAATTAGAATATGATGAATTTATTAATTCTTTTCAACAAACATTTATTGATCAATTAGCTCCATTTCCCATTGAATTCTGGAATATTCATGATACTCGTGTAGATAGTCTGAAAATGGCAAAAGATATTGAATATTGGCACAGTTATTTTCAAAATGGGTTGGATGTTAATACTTCCTTGAATCTTCATAAGTTTCTTCGCAAATTAGAAATATTGGAATATATACAAACTGAAACACGTTTGAATACGACTGCACCCGCAAGCGATCTAAACGAAATTGTACACAATGTACAGCTCCTAGAGGAAAAATGATTTGTATTAATGCAGAGCGTAATATTGTTACATGTTTTATCGTTTCATCTTCTTTTAAAATCTTTTTTACTTTTAAAGGAAAATTTTAGTTCTTAATATTGAATGATTATGTGATCTAACATAACATTTTGTGCAAGATATCAGATAAAATGAAATTAATAAATTCTTACACTTACTTGATTTCCATTTGATGCTGTTGAGACTATATTGGAGAACTGAAACATCAACTCGAGAACGTCTTTTGGACACACATTTCCTTTATTCATTGTAAAACATGAGAATCATAATCTGTGTTTTAATTACGTGAAATCATAAAGACGTAAAACTGTAACGTTGACTTTTGTTAGTTAGAAGGACAATTCACAATTCCGTCTAGGCGCATCATTTTGATCTCAAATTCGCACCAAAACTCTACAGTGTCTGTAGATTATCCAGCCAAAGTTTGAAGGTTAACTATTGTGTGATTCTAGAAATTCATTTTGAACAAGCACCCATGATTGAAACATACGTAGAAGAGTGAGAGTGATGAACTAAGGATCACTCTTTCTACTATAGTATTTGCATTGAATGTACATTATAATCATGAAAAAATAATCATGGAACCCTATGATTCCGAAAACGTAGGTGAAACTTTTGTCAGAAAGATAACACACTTACGTCTAACCTTCACTATTTCACTTATTTTACATCCTTTTCACTCCCGACATATATAACGGTGCATGATGTTGACACTATAATGAGAAAGAGAGAGGAGTCTTTTAAATCGAGTCTAAATGATATTATAATAATGGTAATATGTGCAAAAATTCAGCCCGTATATATACGGGCTCCGGCACAAAAGGGTTAATGGTTTTGATACATAAGTCATTCAGACACTAGATGTAGTCATTTAAATAGCACTATAATCCTAATTTCATTTTTTCTTGTTTAACAAACACATTCTTCTTTCTCAAAATACTATGAACGTTGGAATTTTATAATTAGTTCAAATGATAGAATTAGCTGGTCACATCCTATATTACAGTTTTTGTCCAATTAAACCTCCGTGCCGATTCCAGCAGTTTTCCTGATCAGTTCTGACATCTGACAAAAATTCTCTTTAGGCATGAAACTTGCTCGACCGTTACCATTATAATTAATCTGATCATGACTATACTTGGCAAACAGTGTGCTGAAAAAGGCCGATACTAATAAGTACTTGACAAAGTCTTTTTTTTTTGACTGGGATATCTTCTAGTTTAAATTGGTTCACTTTATGCTTCTTTCTTTGAAATTATTCATTCACAAAAGTTAATTTCTACTGTAACATGAGCATAACAGGATGTTTCAATTTGACAAAAATACCTTTATGTCTAGAAAAAGGTGGTGCAATGTGATGCATAAAAGTTTCGCGAATACAGAACAGAATAAGTGTACAAAGGTAACGGACTCAGTAGTAATGATCCTACACTTTGATATTATACAATTTCGTGTCATTAGAAATCGGTTCTTAGTCAAAAATATTCAACAGGTAATGTCCAACCTCCATACTGAGACTTAGAGTTTCAGAACTGACGGTAGTAGAAAAAGCAGCAGAAAGCTATTAGGCAAATTTGCGAGCCACACTTTCCAAAACTGCTGGAATTGAACCAACAGGAAGTGATGTGTTTTGATAACCGTACACAACTTGAGACTAGAGGAGTGAGAGAATTAAATAAGAACATACTACTAGTATCAGATCATACTGTTTCTCATCCCGATGAATATCGTAATGTTCAAAGGACACCGTCGGTTTTTTTTGTACAAGTTTGACTAAGAGAGAACTAACCCTATGGCTAACTGTGGTATTATTTGGCACATCTACTACTATTTTTTTAAAATTACTTTTCATTGGAGAGAAAATTAGCATTTTCTTAGTAAGATTTGAATGTGGCATGGATCGGAAATAAAAAGTGTACAACTCGATACCATAATAGATTTTCTCAACACTTGTTTATGCGCTATCCATTTCTCCCAATGATTATTTTCGCGATACTATTAACAAGGAAAAGGATTCATTATCATCTCCTTCCTCTCCTTTATCCGCATCATCATCATCAAAAGAATGATTAAAAGCCGGTGCAATACCTCTGATCCTCAACTCAGGTGATATTTCTGTACAAACAAGTCCTTCGTGTCAAGATGCTGTTGCTTAAAGTATCCTTTGTGTCAAGGTGCTGTTGTTTAAACTGTCAAAAAATAATAGAAATAATTTGACAGTTAAGCATCGCCATACAGCCTATATTCACCATAGTCTGTATTGAAAAATTCAAAGCGATCTGCAATATGTCAGTTACTAACGTATATGTGTTTCTCAATGGCATATGACTTTTGAGAGCTCAATTTTATTGAGATTTCGAATATTATTCTGGACTTGCCAAAACAAATTCAATTAGTTATCCGACAAAGTTAACTAGTAGCGTTCATTGTCGATTCACTGACCCTTGATTGAAGGTGCTTTTTAAATCGTGGTTTGGTTTTGATACGCGATTTGGTTTTTAAAGCAAAAGTGGAACCGCAACTATTGTGTTTTTTCTTTATTTATGTGTAAGATTATGTTAGATTCAATGAAATCTGACTTCCAAAGATTTGACCGTTAACACGCATATCATAAAAGTGTAAGAACAGCAGAATTAAAGTCACCTTTTTAAATATATTTGTGCAGCACTTTATTTATTCGAGACGTTTCGTTGTATAACGGATGGCGCAGAATAAAATGGCCACTTTTGTTCTTCGTTTTCGAGGCATGTCGGAGTAGTCCAAAGTGTTGGTTCTAGGCTTTTTCAATAGAGAACTGAATTCGCTACAAACTTATTATTTCAATCTCTGATAACATTTTTCTCATTTGAGCATTATTCAAAATATGAAATGGTGCTGAGTTGCCGAACTGCGACATGCTTTTGTCGTCTTCTTTTTTGAGATTTTTAACCCATCGTCTGAGGTTCAATAGTTAATTTTTCCACGTACAAAGATAGAGAATTTTATGCTCTATCGATGCCACTCATTTACAAATTCATACCGTGTTTTTGCTACGTCAGCTGAGCTCACAATTACTTCTCAACTGGCTTGTCAATTTTTTCAAATCAAATTAATTTTTTTAATTAACGGTTTCAATTGAGAAACTTTATTTATATATGAAAAGACGCAGAATTTAATTCTGTGTGAGGTAATGCGACTAAAACCTTGAATTTAGAACGTTTTACTGCTTTTATAGCCCAAAAACTAAAGTCTGTTAGAAATAGGTTCAAAAGTTAGCTTTTTAAAGAGTTATCATTTAACTGCAAAATTTCGAACAATATATGAGAAGATGCAGAATTTTCCGGTGAATCTCCTGATATCTTCGAAATTCTCATGGAATCTCTTAAGGTAAATGTTTTTCTGTTTTCAGTGTGTTGCAGTTTGACAACTCAGCATTCCTCAATATTTTATGGTGTTAATGGTGATCAAACGAGAAAAATGTTCTCGGAGATTCAAATAGCTGGTCTTGTAGAGAATTCAATTCTCTATTGATTGAGCCTAGAACCAATTCTTTGGACTACTGCGAAGTGTCTCGAAAATCAAGAACAAAAGTGGCCATTTTATTCTGCGCCACCTGCTACTATAGAACTTCATCAATAAAATAATCAGTGTGTATAAACATCAGTAGAAATAAAACAGAAAGAAGATACAGAAAACGTGGGAAGAACGGAGAAAACATCTCTATTTCGACTAAAGAATGATGATAAATCATTGTGAAAAATGCTAACTATCGAGTGTCCCAGGTAAAATAGCCCTTTTTTGTTTTTGCGATAACTCCATCATTTTTTGTGCAATCTGCTCAAACTTGTTTTTAAACGATGCGCCATTTAATTCTCTACAAAAACATGTATCACCAATTTCCTCAGAGTAGAAATTCTTAGAGTTATAACAGAAAAGGTGAGGACGTGTAAAAGTGTCAACTTTCTAAGCCAAAGTTTCCGCACTTTCTTTGGCATTTTCGGCAAGTGAAACCATACTGACTGCTTTAATTTATGTTTGTTTCTAGTACTTTAAAGTATGCTCTTTCTAATGCCCTACAAGTAACGTTTGTTGTCCACTTAGCTGGCTCAAAAAGTCAAGATTTTTTGCAAGTACCCAAAAATTCGCCTTTTTTTTACGACCTGTGTCAAATAGAGTAGACATGCGGTGTGCCAAATTATCAAAAGCCATTTCATCGAGCAAGTGCGACTACAGGCTACAAAATGAAAAAAACATTATCGGAAAAAGATGAGTTTTGGCTAAGTTATGAGAATTTTCCTGGAAGAGATAAAAAGATGATTGCAAAATGGTGTATTTCTGAGAAAACAGAAAAATCTCTTCTCGCCGATGCGGACTTTGGAAAATTTTTGGAAGTGACTATCTGATAGAACTTTGTGCGGTCTTTCGAATGGTCGTCTCGGTTTTTGGACTCTGCGGAAGATTTTTGAGAAAAATCATTTTTTGCCTTAGAAAGTTGGAACTTTTACACGGTTTTCTGTACTATCAACATCAGTTCTTCTATCCAGTGGACTGTGAATAAAAAATTATCTAATACTCTATTAGAGTTTCTGGTTCGTTACTCAATTCCATTCAAACGTTGTAAACAACGACTATTACGAGTGCATGGCATGCTCCGATTTTTAGGAAATACAAAAGAAGTTGCCCCATGATTGCGTAGTAACTATCTCTCACTTACTGTATTATCATATTCCTATCGTTCCAAATGCGCAGGCATTCTCTGTCCATGTATATATTTCCACTTCATCTTAGGTTAGGTAGAGTCAGATTATGCAGAAATTGTAATTCTTATTCTCACAATATATATACACATCTGAGTGAGTTACAATGGCATTGGACCGTTGCTGTTCACCGATTGTTTTGCTTACAAAAGTCGTTCTACGGAACAAAACTTAATATTTTTTTGTTAAAAGATGGTTATTCAGTACTGAAAAAAAAGTTTCTACCTCATTTGGTTGTCGAGATATGAATGAAACAAGGCGAAAACAGAGCGATTTTCTAAATTCTATTGTTCATGTTCTAAACTCCATCGTTCTACAGTTTACCAAAAAAAATAGAGATGGAACTGGATTTCCACATAACTTGACCTGACCTAACCCAGGATGAAGTGGAAATAGATAGACAGATATAGATGCGTGAGTAGCACTGGCATTGTACTGTTTCGAAAAACACCCCGAAAAAAGCAATTTGTGAATAAAAAAACGACGTTTATTTTAGTATTCTTCGTCGTGGGCTATTCTCACAGGAAGAATTACAATTTCTGCATAACATGACTTGACCTAATCTAGGATGAAATGGAAGTAGATAGACAGATATAGATGAGTGAGTTGCATTAGGGCGAACTGCCTCAAATCTTGACGGAGGGATGAACGGCAGTATGCTGGTCATTATAAGAGGTTATAATGATGCACATTATGAAAGAACTGTTTTACTGTTATGCTATAATTATTAATTGAAAATTAATTAAAAATACATGCGGTGTTCATAACATCCTTTATATATTTAGAGCTTTTCACAAAAGTGACATGAAACAGACTCCTGAAATAAGTTCTTGTATCGATCGCGTATAATTTTTGAGTTATTTTGCACGGTTAGCAATACAGAATAATGTTTAAGTAACGGTGACCTATCGCTTTTGTGATATTTATGCTCGTATCTAAAACACAAAGCTAAAATGGTTTAGATAAAAAATTGAGCATTTTTTAACATCATTTAACTTTTCTGAAGTTCGATGGTCGTGTTTGATCGGCTTTCACTGACAATACATGAGGTAATTCCACCAGAAATCTCCCGCATATGTTGCCTAATACTCTCAAACGCGCCTACTCTACCTTTATTCATCATATCTATATACGCATGAAGCTGAACAGTGCTTAAGTAGAGTCAGTCCAAACAAAGCAACAAGTGAAGACATTATCTTAAGAATAGTACGGGAAACAACTGCAGTTATTCACACACATTTGTAATTTCTCTCTGTCAAATGGTACTTTTCCTGAGAAATGGAAGATGGAAATCATACAGTCCGCTTTTTAAAGACGGTGATAATAGTTTGTCAAAACAATTATATACCAAATAGTTTGCTCCCGGCAATGTCAAAAGTTATAGAGCGCTTAGTATTCCATAAGGTGTACGAACATGTCAAAAAAAATAAGTTATTAACTACTTTTCAGTCTGGCTTTATCTGGGGCGACTCAACAGTAAAACAACTAGTTGATTTAGTACATGAGATAAGTCAAAACTTAGACAATGGCAATCTCACACTTGCTGTTTTCCTCGACTACTCAAAAGCCTTTGACAAGGTGTGGCACCCTGGATTACTCTATAAGTTTCAGTAAAACGGGAGTGTCAGATGCATTATTAAAGTTGTTTTCAAGCAACTTAACAAATAGGCAGTGTGTAACGCTTGTGAATTGACAAAGATGTACAGCTTCGACAATAAATAGAGGAGTTCCCAAAGGATCCATTATTGGGCCTCCTCTGTTCCTTCTGTTTGAAGATGACATACTTTCAAACGTGCAGTCCAAAATAAGACTATTCACAGATAGGGCTGGCACTTTACTAGTTACTCGGCGTTACTTTACCAAGTAAAGTAACGAAGTTAGCTACTTCGTTACGTAGTTACTAGTAATGAGTAAGTGATTTTTTTACTTCGTTACTTTCGTTACTCCTCCAGAAAGTAACGAAAAATCGTTAGTTTCTAGAGAAGTAACGAACTTAGTTACTCGTTACTGGCAGGGCTGGGCAACTCCAACTCCGGAGTTGAGGATATTTTTGGTGGAGTTGGAGTTGAGTTTTTGAATTTTTACTGTGGACTTCGTTTTGCATTTTTGGAAATATTCAATAGTTGTAAACTAATCTTCTAAACGATTGAGTGGCTGTATTCAAAAGTGAATTCGGTAGTTCTTTGCGCTTTCCTGCCGGAAAAAGCTCAAAAACGTCCAAAATCCTGCTAAAAATCGAAACGTGTCCTTACAGTGGAGTTGGAAATTTGAAAACGGAGTTGAGTTGGAGTGCAGTTGAAAGTCAGCGGAGTTGCTTAGCCCTGGTTACTGGTAACGAAATAACTAGATTAGTTACTTCTTTACTAGTAATGAGAAGTTTCGCCAAAAGGTCTTCTAATAGCGGACGGACTTGAAGTACGTGAAGTTACCGTTGGACTATTACTATTACTATTAATTCAGTTAGAATCGGATATCGAAAAAATCTAAAATATTTTTGTTCACTATCGCATGCACAACGCACTTTTTCGATTACGTTTTCTGAACAAATATAGCAATAAGATTGTCATCAGAATCTCCATACATTACATTCGACGTTTCATAATGCTTTGTCTTTACACACACTTGTAATAGTCCAACGGTAACTTCACGTACTTCAAGTCCGTCCGCTATTAGAAGTACGTTTTGGCGAAACTTTATTGAAAATTCCCGTATAGCATAAAAACAAGTACAAAAATCCAAAAATTGAAGTAATCAAATTTATTCATTTGAAATGTTGTTCGAAACGGAAATACAAAAAAATAATCCTTCGTTAGAATGTGTGTTTTAAGTATGTTTGAAAATTACAAACTTTTCCAGCTCAGCATTATCCTGAGTTACCTTGACAGTATCGTATGCCTCGACCCGTAAGTGAAGATATGGTAAAAACTGTATTACGTTCCTAGAACCATTGCATGTCTTGTCCACCCTTATCGGCACTACTGAACTGAAACCATGTCACAATTTCGCCAGCTTTATAATCCTGCAGATCTTTCTCGGTCAACTGTATATATCGTACCACCTCACCCCAGTAGAAATCGATATGTGAGAGGCCTTTAATAAGATAATACATAATCATAGCTGCTCTACCATCAACTTTAGCTTCGTCCGAATAGAATTGCTTCTGTTTGGTTAATCGCCGAATGGCGAAATCCGCTTCCATACTCATCGCCCGACTGTATGCACCTGTATAGAATGCGATCGCAAAACCATACGCTTTTGCATCATCTTCGGAAATCCCTCGGTCCATGAAATATGTATAGGTTGAATTACTCTTTTTAATGTGCACTGCGATATCGTCTGTGTCGTCGTATGTACTGCAAGCTGCCACTAGATTTCGAAACGATGGTGTTTTACCATCTTTCATCAGTTTTTCCAGTGTCGGTCCGAAGTCGTCTTCAATCAAAGCAAACTCTTCACGTTTCTCCATCAGTTGATTGACGTTCTGGTAGAGGATGGCGTGTTCAAGATACCGTTCGACAATTTCCAAATTATAGCTTCTCGAAAACGGCAATCTTTCGAAATTAGGTATCTTACCGACCGAATGCAAGTACATAGCATGTTGAAGTCTTTTTTGTTTATTTCCGAAATCATCTTTAACTTCTTGAACATTTTCGATCACGCTCATGTGGCTATGACGGCCGTATAAACGCTTTGCTTCATCTTCTGATAGCATATATGTCTTTTTTCCTGGGCAGGGAAAGTGGGACACCATTGCTGAAAATTTTCTTCTAAAAGAATACGTATTGATCAATCTTTAGTTGCGTAGTGGCGATAGTTTAGTGTGACTATATAACTTTATATGTGTCTGTGTATATAGACGCATGTAACAGTGCATGAATCGCAATATACATAAGAATAGCCCAGACATATCTGTCCTTTTGTCCGGAACGCTCCCAAGACACTAAACAGCGCCAATGTATTGGGTAAAACCCAAAACACAAACGACTCAGAGGGTTGCCAAGAGGGTTGACCAGAGGGCAACCAAGGGTGGGGAATCCGAATCCAATATCAGAAATGAGTTACGAGTTATTATTTATTATTAGTTAATAAATCAGTTATTGAAAAATGAACGAAACGCTGGGCGTCCGTGGTTTTCCACGGGTTATTTCTAGTGTCTGTATATTTGGCTGAGTGTATGTGGTTACCAATATGGGTTTAGCTTGTGAGTGGTAGCGGCAGTCAGAAGCTGAAAGTGATGTAGTATCGGTTTGCAAATTAATTCTTGTTGTATTAAGAAAAATGGTAAGGAGTTACTTGGATTTCTACAGTTCTCTGTGTTAAACATTCATTTTGTCAAAGTCTCTGAGGAAACTAGATTTTGACAGTATAGATCCTCCCTTGTATTTCATGACTCTAATTGGTTCAATGTTATCTGATCAACAAGCACACGTCTGACAAAATGAACAGACATTGGCCAGACTACGAGTGAGTTCACATGTTTGAGGACTGGTTTTGAAAAAGAAATAGTTAACGCAATGCTTCAGATTATAGCCAACTTGAAATATGTGACAGCAGTAAGTGTTTCATAAACCTTTTATTTCAACAGAAACCATTTTTAAAAATACTGAAGTGTGAAATTTTGCCGCAAATTTCGGGATTGTCTTTTTGACAGCTTATGGAATCTTTCTGGATTGTTCAGCAAACGATGTTACTCATTTTCTGATCAAACGGGACAGATTGCGCTGGAAAAGGGATACAGCCGATGATAGGATCAAAAACACACTTAGAACCGAAGAGCACACTCTAAAAAATAGGTAGTTTACCGAACCCTGCAAAACTGTTCTCCGAGACGCACAGAATCTAAAAAACGGATTTTCAGATTTACGAAACCTTTAAAGGATCTCCCCTCAGAAATTAGATTTTAAAAGAGGGGTAAAAAGTTATAGGAACCACTCTTAGATAGCTATCTTCTCGCTATAATTTCTCAAGGGCTATCAATAGCTCTTGAGAATCTTCCTTAAATAGCCCGTGAAACGTTATAGGAAATTATTTGAATTATATGTTAATACAAATATTAATGGCCCTAGTCGTTGCGGTTGTGCCGCTTGATTAGTTGTAGCAGATGATGCATTGTCATAACTTTTTCGAATAGCATTAGAAAGAAGAGAAGAAGGATAACCGCGTGCTAGAAGATATTCTTTCAGTTCATTCGTTATCGTATGAAAAAATATTTTGGGTTAAAATAAAAATAAGTCTGTCTAGGACAAATTGAGCAGAAACACGAGAATTTAAAACATCGGGATAAATTCTCGTTTTTCTGCTCAATTTGTCCTAGACAGTCTCATTTTTATTTTAACCGAAAATATTTTCTCAGATGATAACGAATCATATGCACAAATTAGAGGAGTGACTATCGGCCCGACGACAGGTCCCTCTTTTGCAACCTTATATGTTCGCTATCGCGAACATATACTGTTTTTAAGGCTTCAGTTTGTTTCCACCGGTCAGATTTTTCGATTTTTAGAACAAAATTGGAAGCGCTATTTGGACGACTGTTTTTTACCATGGCCGTTTGACACAGCAATGGCAGAATTCCTACATTTCAGACATTCTACAGAACTCTATAGAATTCTACATTTTCCCTTTGAAGTCTACAACAACTTTTTCACAACTGAAACATGATAAGTTCGACTTATTCTCAAAAGAAAAATCTAGGAAATGCATAGAATTCTATACAATTCTACTTTACTACACACATACAATATATTAGCCAAAAAGGCCTGACAATGCATCATTTGATACAACTAATCGAGCGGCACAATCGCAAAGACTAGCGCCATTAATATTTGTATCCATATATAATCCAAATAATTTAGATTTATTCCCGTTTATTCGATCGTTATTACCACAAGTACTTTGATCTAGTCAGAAACCGCACACAACACATAATCATCGTCTGATACATGCTAGACGACAACCACCAAACTTGCGATCATTACTGACCTCAACCAATTTTTATTCTAATACTCCAGTAGCACCAATTATTTCAAAATGTAATGCATCAAGATACTTCTTAGGTAATAGACTAAAATTTCTTCTTACATCATCAATGAACATGATCAAAAATTAGAATGCAATGCAAACATGAATTGTAATACCAAATATTTGATCTATGTAATACAATGTCCATGTTGTTCACAAATATATATTGGCGAATCTGTAGATTTGAGAGCAAGAATGCATAATCATAAACATTCTGTTCTACATTTACCTCACGATGCTCAAAACGTTCACAGACATATAGCTGGCTGTTCTGAATTCAGCGTCTTTCCCGTTTTAAAGATGAACACACAAGATCTGTTCATCAGAAAGTTGAAAGAAAAGGAATTCAGAGGAAAATATCGTCCATCATTAAATCCAGACGATGAAGATTAATTGACATTTCCATGACTACTATTTCAAAAATCAAAACTCAACTAAAACGAAAAACATTTCACTGTTTCGAAAAAGTTTTTCTAAAAGTTTTAAATTATTTTATCGACTGAAGTGAGCACCATAGTGTGTCTCGAAACGCGTATCGTACTTTCTATAATTTGGTTATATATTTGAATAAATGTTTTTTCTTCTTCTCTGTTAGATATTTTTTTAAATATTAGTATACTCTACCCACACACTGATTTAAAAATATTTTTTCTCAAGAAAAGTTGCAAGGATCACCGCTAGATAGCTCTTGAAAACTTACAAGAATCATCCTTAGATAGTCCCTGAAAAGTTATAGGAACCACTCCTATATGAGCCATGCATGGTTGTAGTTTACTGTACTTCACTCGTACTTCAAAGTTGTTGTGAAGTAGATGGAGTCTCGCTTTTCCCCATTGATACCCACGGATGAGCCGAAACTTTAGTAAAATGTTCATAACTCTTGACCAATAGGCTATGGGCCCGAATTCGTTTAGAATTTTCTTAATCTTACTGAGTCCTACGCACAGTCAAAATGTAGGATCGAACGGCGTCCAACAGTCGGGTATGAGTAGAGATGATCGGGTAGGAACCAAACTTGGAATCGATTGGGTTCGAAAATTTTGGACTTCACGATCTCTAATACTGGATTCATATGTGATAAAAGATGGCTCAGAGTGGTTATTTGTTGGTAGTACCAGCTATATAAACTACGCCATACTGAAATTTAGTATTTATATACAAAATATTACTGAGGGTGGCTGTATAATCACCAACCATTCCCATTTTTTTGTCTTTGGGACGTACAAAATCAAACTCAATTCAAATATCGATCAAAAAAAAAATATATATCATACATCGTTTCCGCTAGCACATCTGTCGAATTCCTGGGATCTGAGAACCTATGGCGATGTAACTTTGTCATGTTTGAGTCGATAATCAATAAGTTAGCTAAAAATGACCTTGCCGTTTGTCCTTCCGTTTAGACAAAAGGCGTTTTTTTCGGTAGGGAAAAAACATTTTCAAAAAAATCTCTACATACTTTTAAAGCTTATCACTTGGGCTATCCAACGGTGTGTAAATGGAGGACCTACTCCTTAACCCAAAAAACTAGATAGGTTTGCAAGTTCAAGGTATCGACCGCTGAGCCTAATCAGTTTTGAGCTCTGCCAAAATTTTAGTTTGCAGATTTAGGACTTTGAAATGCCTTTACTAGATGCAGTTTTCAACGGGAATTAAAAATATATTTGTTTGAAAGTTCTAGTTTGCTTCACGAAAAAATTGTAGAACATTTTCTGAAAAAGAAGGATTTTTGGCTTTTTCGACCTCGTCTCAGTGTATCACATTTTTCTGTGTGAAGATTTAATTTTTTCGAGCTAAAAAGGTGATATTCGTGATCAGCTCGACCTGGCGATTCAGAATATGTATAATAGAGTAAAAAAAAATTCCACCGTAAGTTTGCCTTATGAGCACCTTACTGAAATTATTGTCCTTAAGACGCAAAATGTTTAGAAGGAGAAAAATTTAACATAACAGTCTTATGTGGTTTCAAACTGAAGAACAAATTTGATTGCATTTTCTTTTGCATATGTTGATAACAAATGTTCGTATCGCGATGCGACACGACTATTGGTTACTACAAATGAAAATTGTTTTAAATTTGAGCACGATTCTAATACATGTTTAATCGAAGACAGATCTGTGTACGAACAGTCGTAAATTTTTAAATATTTTATTGTTGGTATTGGTCGAGTAAAATATGGTAAACAGCCATTAAATATTAACGAATATAAGTTTGTGAATTCATCGAGTAGATATGCTTGATAGAATATATGAGAATCAATAAAACTCCAATTAGAGAATTTGAGTGAGACAAGACGATGTTTAATATTGGGTAGAATGCGTGCATAATACGATTGAAAGTTGAGTGATGTAATATGGGCATGCATGCGCGGTTTGCTCTCAATTATTATGTCAAATCGTTGATTTAAAGCGGTAAAACTGTAAAAAATTTCATCATAGTAAAGGTAATCAAATATCTCATAGAACAGTTCATTTGATGCGTCCTCAAAGCAAGACGATAACATATCCAAAACAAGATGGGTAGCTGCTTTATGACAAATACTAAAGGTTTTATTAAATAATAATGATTAAACTGATAATGTGATAGTAGAGTACCGTTTTATTGACTGTTTAAAAAGAAAAAGTTATTTTAAAACAGCCTGGCAAATGTAACGAAAGGTAGGGATGAATAAAGAATAGATTGCAAAAGCAACTACGCAGGTGTGCATAGAACGATAAATTTCTATATTGATGTGGAAGGTGTACAGCGACATGACGACGAAAAGGTAAAAAATAAAATAAAAAACGTGCAGGAATTTATTACTATTCATTACATATGTCTGTAATACAAAAAAAGATTACTACATATATACATATATACCATTTCACAAGCAAATGCCATAGAACTGTTTTAAGTCGATCAGTTTTTATCAGTACGTTTCTTCGTTCAGTATCAAGTCAGGTTTGCTTAATCTGTTAAACTGTTGTAGACCTTTAAGTGGTAACTAATATGCTGCAATATTTAAAACACTTCACATTTTTATAACTGGTTGTATTCAATATTCAAACGCATCGATATGTTTCTTTCCTCTTATTTAAATGTGGAAGAAGCAATAACAACAGCAGTTAAACGACTTTCATCTGCTCGTTTTTATTCATCTATCAGATTCAGTCCGGAGTGTTCAAACTTCTCGATAATAATGGACAAGAATAATCAACCTATGCCGATAATTGGAGGCCTGTAATTTGGCCAAGATCTTCTGAATACCTACATAAATCAGACATTAGCAAAACTCGCCGTAAAATTTTGAATATCTGACTCTGTGAATGAAACTATGTAAATTTCATTCGTTGCACTGTGATTATTCATTGTTTCTCTGTTTTTATTCTTATTACTTTTGTCATATAATGTTATGATTATACAAAGAAAGGTTCTAGAAAACTGTAACTTTGTATGAAACGCGTTGTATAACCGTATGTAAAATCAGAACAAAATCAAACACTTACGTAACATACACACACCGTCAGAAACCCACTCACTTAGAATAAAGTCAAACAGAGAAGAAGCAAAAGGGATGTAAACATAAGGTAATGATACTAATAAAGTAGAAAAACGAAAACTTTAAAATAGATGACCCGATGACTGAACAAATGACAGTAGAGGTCAGCATTCTTTACACAGTCTATCAGAAAAAAAATGATTCTGCTGTTTTTGACCGAGGGCATGGAATAACTGCAAAACTGTATCGGACATCTTCTCAGAGTCACGTATCTCCAGTGGACTGACTAACTCATGAGTACCAAGGACCATATGATGACTCATTATTCTAATAGTTCACTAGTCTAAAATATTTTCATTGTGAACTTTAAGGCAGGTAAGTGTATTTTTACATGATATATGTAAAACGTGCAACAAGAGCTGCAAAAATAAAATTGAGTTCACAGCGTACGTATACTCTTTTTAAGTAACGGGTATTCCAGAATAAATCGGTCACTTAGTATTTTGCTTGTATCTCAGTTAGATTTTATCCCACGCGCCTATTATTTTTTTTAAAAGATGCGCCGTAAAATTCTCTACAAAATGGTATTTTTTATTCAACGTAAATAATCTCCATCATTTTGCAAAACACGATACATTCGTTTACTAAAATCTTCTACACTTTGCACAACAACTTCCGCTCTAATTTTTTTCACTGCTCGTTTTAATTCGTCAATCAACGTTAGTTTTGTTTTGACTTTACTCCAATTGATTGCCTGAACGAATTCATTTCATAAACAATAATCTAAAGGATTGAAATCCGGACTGTTAGTAGGCCAACGCCCGCGTGGAATAAATGATGGTAAATTTATCGCGACACCATTGTTGAGTTTCACTGTCTTTATGGGCCGGTGCATTGTCCTGTTGAAGTATCCGATCATTACCCATCATCTCGTCACCACATTTCTTGGCCACAAGAAGAACTCGTTCGATATATTTTACATGATCAACCGAACCTTTATCCAAGATCACCAATGTTGTCATACCTTTTGAGCATGCTCCGAGCCAAACTATTACTTTTGTTGGAAACTGATTTTTTTTCTTCACACCACCTCATTTATCAGCCTCTGTACGATTTATGGCCCATATTTGATCATTTTGCGAATTATAAACACCATCGACATCGAAATACTTTTCGTCCGAAAACAATATTTTTCTCGTGTCCTCTTTTCTGAACGTCCGTTGAATCCATGTAGCAAATTTTTTCCTGTTGACTTTCTGCTGATCTGTTATGGCTGGTTCTTTGACAAATTTGTAAGCATAACATCCGAGATCATCCGTTAATATTCGATGAGCACTGGTAGCTGATATGTTCAGTTCGCGCGCCAACTTCCGTACGGATACTCTCTTTTTACGAATTAACCGTTGTTTGACTTTTCTTATAGTTGTTTTGGAACTAGCGGTGCGTGGGGATCCTGGTGATTTTGATAAATGAATAGAGCCGGTTTCATTAATCATTTCTACCCATCTTTCAATTGTATCAAGTGATAAAGAGCCATTCAGATCACGAAAAAATTTTCGCGGATGATCACCGGGTTGATGTTTGCAAAGTACAACATTTCGAAGGTCTTTACTTTTCATTTTGTCAAGGATTTATCTAGAATACATTCAAAGCAAATAAAATACCATTTTGTAGAGAATTTTATGGCGCATCTTTTAAAAAAAATAATAAGCGTCTGGGATAAAATCTAGCAGATACAAGCAAAATACTAAGTGACCGATTTATTCTGGAACACCCGTCAAGACAACATAATTTTGCTAATAATCGATTACTCGACGATGATGGAATTAAACCAGTATCGCCAAAAGTGCTTCAGACCATAATAGAAAGGTGTGATATTAATTTGTCTCAATTGCTAATCCCAGGGATCAAGCCGCTCACTGTCAGTATCATGAGAAAGACGCAAGTGCAGTTATGGAACGACTGAACTGTGTTTAAGTAAAACACAATATGTCGTCAAACAGCTTGAAAATGTGATCATATACACTTTGTCTGTCGTATAGACGAAAGACAAGAAAAGAGTATTGAGACGTGACGATCTTACTGTGAGGTGAATATGGTTCATTGTCCATCAGTCGACCATTTAATTGATTTATGTTCTTGTCGGTTGCGTACGTCTATCTTACTGGCAAATCCGATCATGCAAAAATGATGTGTTCAGCTCTAACTCTAACTACTTATTTGGTCGACACAACTAATCAGTTATTTCAACATGAACTAGTGCTATAGACACCGTTCTAATATTAAATTTATTCCATCTAAAGAAATGAAAATATATATCTGTAGTTGAGTAAGGATGCGACTAGTTTAAGAAAGTTTACTTAGTAATTTATGCCAAACGAATCCATTATCGCTCAATTTTATACTGTGAAAAAACAAACAACTAATAATAAGACATTTAAGTCGGATCCCTTTTAGCGATCTTTTGAGGTCGGTCTGATATGTCTTTTGGAAAAGAGACATTAAAATAGTTTTTCTTCTGTAGAGAGTAACTCGTATTCGTTTATCAGCCGACTTCTTTAACAAAACATTCGTCAAGCAATACCAGTGGGTAACTCAGCATTTTAAGACCATCCATAAAGATGACTTCTTGTTCAAACGTCTTACACCTAATGTTCATGTACCTACCCATGGTCAGATTCAAGACCTAATGGAGACACCCATTATTTCAAGGACGTATAGATCACTTACTCTAAGTATGCACTGGTATCGGTATTCATACCGAAATATCAAAGTTCGATATATACCGATACCGAAAATACGCTGTCGCCGATCTGGTCTTCTGCTACATTGCATTGTAAGACTGTTACTAGTGACCGACACGTTCGGATGTTTTTCGATTTACTGCTTTTTCATAGCTGGTGACTAAAAGACTCCACGAGTTTTGTTACAGAAAGTCAATTTTTATCGATTTTTGTCAAATCGCTTTTGACCTAAAACTTAGTGGACAATGGGTAACCAAACATGCTGATTCCGAATATGATGATAGTTTTTGCCAATGCGTCTTTAAAGACCCCGGTTTTTGAAAAACTGGGGTTTTCAATGAAAAACTTTTCTGATCAAACATTTTTTTTATCCGTACAAATGAAAGCGCATGCTTTAAAACCTACGCAAAACTATTTTTTAAAGTTTTGGAACGGTTTTGAAAAGTTTTTAAAAGGTCAAAACTTAATACTACAGCCAAAAACAGCTTTTTACGTTCAAACTTTTAGTTTCGCACGCTTCCAAAAGCTTAAAAAATAGTTTTGCGTAGGTTTTAGAGCATGCGCTTTCATTTGTACGGATAAAAAAAATATTTGATCAAAAACGTTTTTCATTGCGAAAACCCAGTTTTTCAAAAACCAGAGTCTCTAAAGATGCATTGGCAAAACTATCATCATATTCGGAATCAGCATGCTCGGTTACCCATTGTCCACTACGTTTTACGTCAAACGATTTTACGATTTGACAGTCAGAGACCTTCCCTCGGTAGTGAGATGACTACCATTAAATTTCTCCTCGTAATATAAGACCAGATGGTATTTTCTTTTGTCTACCGACTCAAAACTTTGAGGATGATGTTCTGTTGTGATCTACTTTTTTCGCACCGTTCATCAATCATCATCATCGTCACTTTCATTAGATAACTTCATGCTGCCAATAACTGC
>CAJNOQ010002785.1:0-22669 GCA_905250885.1 Didymodactylos carnosus | reverse complement strand
ACCCCAAAACTCAATAAAATCAAAGTAAAAAGGTCATATTCGGACTCAGCGTGAAATTCTCTATCCGAATATGTGTATTAAAAGCGGAAATAAGATGTTGCTCCTCCTTTGAATTAGCGGCGCCTTACGTGTCACGTGTAATAACACCAAGAGTATAATCTATGTCACATCCCACGACTTTTAGTGATCCACAGGCTCTTACACCAAAATCGACCAGTAAATGATTTATTGGTACACTCGATTGCTGCCAGGTAAGGTTAATCGATGACAAAGGATATTCTATTTCTACGGAACTTCTTCTCATGAATCTATTAAGCAGTCGCATGCCGAGCCCATTCTTTTGAAAAGATTCACTCAGATCCATGGTAGCTTCTGCTATATCATCATCAACCGCTGCTTGTCTGAAAGATATCATACTGCCAAATTCCATGCCTTTAAGAACGGCATAAAGACCGCCAATATCTCTGTCGACGTTTTCTCTCGCTGAGTTGTTATAGAAGTTGAAAACGGTAATGGGATCTTCTCTTCCAACGAAAGATGGCAGCTGACTGTAGAAAGTTTTTGCCATCAGCGGTAGACAATACACCATATATTTCATAATAATTTCTTTTTCCCTATCAGAAATTCTGCCATTAAGAGAATCATGATCAGCAGCAAACTTTCGCATCTCTAGGCGTCCATAGTCATTTTTGCATTGAATCGCGCTCATATATTTTGAATTTTTGATTACAAGCTTCATTACAGAGTTGACATGCTGTTTTGAGTTAAAATCAATTATCCGCCCAGCATTTTCCAATTCCTAAAGCCTCCCTATATTCTTTCACTGTTACCATCGCATAATAACGTTTGAGAGCGATCTTTGTTGTTGTTTGTAAAATTGGAATTACTGTTCTGTTAAACATTGAATCCTTTACGTAAACGTTGAAAAGTAAAAGAAAAAAAAGCACAATCTATTGGACAGCCTTACTAAAGCATTGTAATATATAGGTTGCTTATCCAAACGGAAAAATCTATTATTAATGCAAAATCTCGTTTCTTTCTTCATACTGAGCAGACCACACTGAATCATACGCTCTTTTAGTGAATCTTTTTCTTTCGACAATATTCTGCCGGTAAATATATTTCGAGAAAAATGAGTCAGAGTGATTTAATTAACTCCAATGATGTTAACGATGTTAACAACTGCGTATTCGAGTGTCTCGGTCAATCGAGGGTGATTGAGCGACAACAGCTTCAACACGAGTTGACGAATGATTTCCAGGTGACGCGTCAACATGGAGAAGTCAGTCTTCGAGAGCAAGAAACAATTATCTCAGGGGCTAAATCATCTAGAACAATACAATCGATGTACGAATTTAAGAATATTCGGTGTAAAGAACACAAAGTGAAGACATCAATAATATTGTTCTAGCTATAACCGAAGCGCTCGATATATCTGTTTTCAGTGAAGATATTTCTCGATCATATCGTTTAGGTAAACACGACCCGGAATCGAAAGCCCCGAGATCAGTTATCGTCCGTTCCACCTCGTATCGTACGCGAGAACAATTCTATCGTAATCGACAGTTCTTGAATGAAACTAATTGTTATTATGCAACAATACAAACAATATGGGAGGATTTTTCTAAAGATGATCTAGCGTTCTACAGGTATTATATTCAGCATCATCCTAATACTCGATTTCATACAAAAGACGGTATAGTACTGTATATCTCAATTCGTCAGATGGTCAACATCTTTTTATACGATTGTACGCGGATATTGATAGTTTGCGTTAGCAAAGTATTTCTTCGTATAGTATTCCTCAGTAAAAAAGGGTCTAAAGGTTGAACTTATACAATGAGCTTGTTGCCTATTTCTGCTTATATCACGTCAATTTTTCTTTTGTTGATCATAACCCTTCTTGTAATTTCCTTAGAGAGACTGTTTGTGGCCATCACAACTTTCTTATTATTGCACGTTCTTCTTTCAACCGATTCTCTTTTTCCACGTTATAGGAAAAGTAAAAAATGTTATTGCTTGTTTTGAGCTGATAAGTAGTAGTCATAGAATCGAAAACCATTGTACTCGGATAAAAAATTATATATTTCATCAACAAACATTTATTAATCAAAAGTGTGAAATAACTCATTCCGTGGCGTGTGCCAGTCAGAACCTTAACGATCGTGATTAAAACTCCTAAAACTACATATTGTGTATCTTTCTTGATGGAGGTGCTTACTATTAATATACGGAGTATAACTACTAAAGCCTATATAGATCCTAATAGTCAAGTGACGACGTTCAATCTTCTTTCAGCGATCGCTTCTCAAGCTCAACCTTCATTCATTGCTGTCGCAGAGACTTGGCTTGGTGACTCCATACTAGACGATGATATTCGCATGAATGGATGTAAGTTAGAGAGATTAGACAGAGATAGAGAGAGCGGAGAATGCTTCCTGTATTATCATGATCATTTGTCTGTACGACGTATTCCATCACTAGAGGACAAAAACTTTGAGATAATCTTTTTTTAATGTGGAAGTATTTATGACGTGTTACAGTCGAATAACTACGATGGACTTCTCCTGATTGGTGACTTCAATACTCATTGCGAGGAATTATGCAATATTCATAATACAACAGTAGCAGGAAAAATGCTTTTTGATTTTTGTGGATCACTTAACTTTAAACAAATGATTAATGAACGGACGGGTAACCGTAATGACAGACAAACACAAACAGCAATAGATCTTGCTTTCACTAGTTCAGCTAATTTCATACAAAATGTGGAAATAGAGGACAGATTGTACGAGAATTGTGATCATAAAATTGTGAGAGTTAACTTAATGCCCATGCAAAAGAAATTTGCTTCAGTGACTAGAAAAATTTACCATTATTTAGCTACGGATTGGGACGTTTTTCGCTACACTCTAATGCAGTTACTTCATACAGTTAAGTACCATTATATTCTATAACTCCATGTACGTTAATCATAAAGTTAGCATTTCAGAAGTGTCAATCATGAAAGTAGTGGAAAAATGCATTCCATCCAAAACAGTTCGCCTGTTTTCCAACGATCAGCCATGGTTTAGAGAGGGACTGTGTGTTTAATATGGGAGAAAAACCCGCTTATTCAGAAAGGTAAGAAGCAGCTCTTCTTTTTCTCTACGAGAAAAATATAAAAAAGTCTGTATCGACTTTGAGTAGTAGTCATAGAATCGAAAACTGTGAGTTTCAACTCACTCACTTCTCATCTTTATTTGCATAAAGTGAACGGCTATATATAGTACACAAGTTGAACAACAGTTATACAAGAGTTGCGCAAGAACAGAAAGAGTTGGGAAAACCAGAGGATGACACAAGTATTGCGCAGGAATTCAGGACTTCAGCAAATTCAGGAATTATCTAATTAAGATACTTTTAATTTATTTTAAATATGTTTATACATTAAAACCGGATGAATATATAAATGAAATATTCTTCTGTTTCGATTATGAATTTTAAAAAATACTTCGCAAATAATATTATTTGATCTAAAATATTTATTTGAAAGATTATATTGAAAGATTCGGTGTCAGCACAAAAGGCTGACTCGAATGAAGTGTATTTTAAGTCAACTGTTGTATACAGGTCAAAAAATGAAAGTTGCCAAATTGACTTAAAATACACTTCATTCGAGTCAGCCTTTTGTGCTGACACCGAATCTGTGTTTAGTTTATGACTAAAAGTCTTATTTGAATTCGAAAAGCGTTGAATACCGCCTAAAATGACTATGATACCAGTAAAAACGATTTTTCTCAACACAGGAAAGAAAAGAAAAAAAAGGATACGTTACTTTGTAACTGGCGGTACGATGAGTCGAATGAGATAAAATATTTGCCTTTATCACTTAAGTTACGTAGAAAAACTAGATAGGTTTACAAAATCGACCTATACGTGGTGCACTCGACACGATTCGAAGCGTCACCACCAGTAGGGTTTTGGGTCTAGGGTCATTTTAGAAACGTCTCGGTACTCAGTTTTTGATGCTGAATCTGAAAAATTAGTTTCAGATGCTGGAAAAAAAAAATAAAGTAGAAAATTTTGCACATTTCGAAAAAGATGTGTTTTTCTCGAAAAACGACATCTCTCGAGTATTTCGTATTTTTCGACCGGGAGGAAGCATTTGCTATGACTATAAAGTAGATTTTCGTGATCAGCAGCTCACACTCTATCAAATGGTGTAAAAAAGGCGAAAAAAAACTTTTTACTCGAAGTTTGAATTGCCTGCACCTTACTACAACAGTCAGTTCGTTTTTGTCTTAAATCTTCTACGAGTTGATGAAAACTCATGGAATATTTAATGATGTTTTAGTATTGTTTAGCACTATGTATCGTGCACATCTATCAAGAAAACACGAGTCGAAACCATTTGGTGCACTATACCATAGAGCTTATCGATAATGTTCATATGCAATGATATTCACATGACAAATATATTATAAAATGAGTTTCGAAACATTTGCAATAGGCAAAAAACGTTGGGGTGACAGTAAAAAGCAACTAAAAACAGACGCGAAAAGCAGTGAAGCGTGTCGAGTTTGTTGCTCTTTCAACACAAAAAAACACAAATAATGCCTAATAATGACTTGTGATCTCAAACATTCTGTTTTCACAAACAGTAAAAGCTGTAAATCTAAATATATACTATATCTTAAAATGATAAGTACTTTATATGGACTGCGTTGATAATTCATAAGCATTTTAAGCCAAAACGGTTTGCAGTCGAAAGGACGAGAAACGGTTTCTGTTCTTAAGGCTTTAAAGGAATATTTTTTCCATACATCTGCTTAGATCCGGAATGTTTTATATTTCGAAGATAGACAATTTTCTGGGCTTCAAAATGAACTACAATACTTTGTTTTAAAAGTTTGCTCGCATTGATTTATTGGCTAAATACTAAGTAGACATCTCGATTTTTACTCATAGTATAGATAGAAAACTAGAATAATCTGCAAACATCGTTGTTCACACAGTGTTTATGAGTGGGTTGCGCCGTTTGACAAGGAAAACGTGAAGAAGTAAAACTGTGCGAAAAATATTTTTGAACTATGTAAGATGTACGACCACACGCCAACACAAAGCGGTTTTACCTCCCGCGTAGTTGTTTTAAACAAACAACATGTGTTATTTGTCTGCTTAAAAAAAAGGCATGCCAATATGAAATGTATGCGTTTCAATCTATTTTATTGAAGATACATTGGTTCGCTGCATTTTTCATATTGTTTTCTGCTAGACTATCAACAAAAAACAGAAGCATCTCTCTAGTGTAACGTTAACAATCTGTTTTATGATGTATCTACATGAAAAACAGTCGAAAAGATTACACAGACCTTAGTACCGTTTCGAGTTAACAGCCAAAAAAAGAACGACATTTAAATGCTTCCATCGTTGCTACAAAATCATTCTCTTGTTAGTTGCTGACTGTTTTGTAGTTACAGTTATTGTTCTAAATGACTATATGAAACTGGATGAATTACAGAAATAACACAGGTTTAACCAAACTTTCCCCATCTACTCTTCTATGTTCAGTTGACACATGGTTAATGCCCCTAAAAGCATCTGTTTCGCTAAACCAAAATACAAGTTTATAAAATCCATTGATTTCTCATCTAAATTTAGTTTTTCTCATCAGAAACAAATAAGAATAGGGTGATATTCGGAATAATCATCAAAAACTGCATCGAGCAATGTGCATCTTAACAGTTTTCTGAAGAAAATATTCTGGTTGAAATTTTTTAGCACCTTAAAGGCCAAAATTAACTTTTTTAAAAAACTTTTCATCTATTGAAAACAAAGTTTTTTCGGTGTGTTTTTTATCGTGCATGGTAGACCTACATTTATTCGTGAGCAATGCATGATATCCTCTATAGCAGTGCTTGAATGACGTGCATATTAATATGTCTCTAACAGTTAGATTTACACACAACAAAAGTGTTTGCCAGGATGTTAGCATCGGCAAAATACCACCTACTCTCGTTTGCTCTCTATCTTGTGCATAAGCAAGCACACATACAATGGCGATATTTTTCTTTCCACACTTTTTTAAAATGAAAAAAGTAACTTTCGTGTATTCTGTCACAGACAAAAATGTTAATGTTAATGTCAAATGTTAATACAGGCCCTGCAATCGCAAATTCATAAATGAATCAAATTGAACTTGTATAGTAATCACACATAAACCAGGTGTAAAGAATTCATCGGAAATACCACACACTTTCTACTGCAACTACAAAAGAAGAAACAAACGCTCGAAGTGTAATTATTACTTTGTAGCTCAACCTTTGTGCTGTAAGTCAGAGACGACATCTAGTCTAGAAAAGGATTATCACAGTTAGTATCAAGATATTTAAGTTTAATTAGATGGGACTTGAAATACAAAACCGAGGGTCACAGCTTAAATCCTCAAAAATACACTCCTTACTCACATCTTATTCAACAGAACACGAGCATGCACAGCACCGAAAAGCATTTAAAAAAATAGTTTGTCATGCAAACATTTCAAGCAAGAAGTATTTCTTGAACAGTTGAGATAATGAAAAAAAGCATTTTCATTCTACAAAGTATAGTTTAAAATTTGTCAGCCGTAGTATAAAAAAAACACTAGGTTTTTTAAACTGATGTTCTCCACCTAGAGTAAGTTCGAACATAGTTTGTTAGATAGAGCAAAGTATACCCTTCTGAATAAAACGTTTTTGAGTTCTGCAGGATACTACCATTCCAAGGTACAGCTGTCAGTATTCATTCACTCTTACTACCTATCAATAGTTATATGCACGCCATTAAGAGGATTCGCTTTTTTATTCCTGTCCGTAGCCTTCGATTAATTATTACTAATTTACTCATCTATCGCTCTACAATCATTACGTATGTGGCAGTCTGATTATTAATTAACAATTGTTTGATTATATTTACTATCAAGACCAACTTCTCTGTATGAATTTAAATAATGGTTTTGGTTTGCTTACACAAGCTCAATTATGTTCGGTTAGTTCTGTTAGCTCGTTCTACGTACTGTTTCTTTTTGCTGGATCAAATCAGACAATTTAACGAAACAAAGTTAATCATCACTTAAGCCCTGCTAGTTGAACTCTTTCGCGTTCAAACTCAATCATTTGTTGATTTGCTCCAGTCAGACACACCCGCCTAGGTCGACTCTCACGGCAAAGTCGCGACGTGAGTCACGGGAAAAGTCGTGACGTGAACGCGTAACGCGATCGCTATTGGACTCACGAAAAATATCCCGATTTTCGCGATCACTATAAACTCACGATGGAAAGGGATTTTTCCAATCCAGTCGCGAAACGCACGACGTGATTCCTGCTGTCGCTGCGTGAGTCCCATATTTTCCCAATATTTGGGAATGACTCCCGCGGTCTCGACGTGACTCTCACTATCACGACGTGACTAAGCAGCGAGTCACCTTTTTTCTTCAGCAAGACTCCTATCGCGACTTTTATTTAATCGCGCTTGTTTTTTTCTCCTGCTCCTTGCACTGCTTGTTTGATTTTGAGTTTTTCTGTCTGAACAAGGCTTGTATATAGGGTTTTATTTATTTTTCAAGTTTTCTGAATGAAAACAATTCTTTTAGGAGTTGTTTTTAAAGGTTTCTCTTTTCTCAAACTCAAATTTCAGTTGCTCAACTCCGGTTTGACACAGAAAAGGTACTCGGTTGATCAACTGCAAAGTGAGTAAACCTGCTTCCGTTCCTTCAGTGTGAGTTTAATTTCCATAAGGCAACGCCTGCCGTATGTGAAGAACACATTCACGCTAAGATTTTCATCTGGAGTCCCAAGACAGCTGACGCTAAGTCCTGCTCCTTAGCCCGTAGGATACTCTGTGCAGTTAGGTGAGCTTTTTCATGCTCCATTAAGGTGGTCCCTCATTGTACTCACTAGTCAAAAGAGAACGGGATTTTCTATAGCATAATACCTAAATTTTTCAAAAAAAGATTTAAAATGATCCTTTATGATTATTCATCTTATTTTTTCTTTAATTTTATCCATGTTCGTAATATTTATAAGAATAAGGTAACGTTTGCCGTATGTGAAGAAAACATTCACACTTGAACTTTCAGAGAATGCGTATTCGTAAATACCAGACGCTAAAATCAGTTCGTTGCTAGAGCCAATCTAGCATCCTATGAATGAGGCGGAATGGCTTAGCCCCAATCCTTTCTGCGTCAAACAGGACCGAAATGATACTCGCCACATCCTGAAAGTCACTAACGACAAAGCGATCTTACACCGAAGATACTCGCGATTGCGATGACATCAACCTTTGATGCTTTTGTCACTTTGGTGCATTTTTATTTTGAGACCTTGCGAAGTTAAAATATTTAGCGACGTTGCACATAGTAGAAGTCCATTTTTGTACCCAGAATAGTTAAACAAAAAGATTTCAACTTTGTGACAACAAAAGTGAAAAGGATTTATGTTTTCATACTCGTCCGTTCATTAAAATTGCTGTGTACTTTATATATTACTTGTTTTTTCATGTGCTTCCCTCTTGAAAAAGTGAGAAAAGCAGATATAAACTGCAAAACAATCGAGCGTAAATATAGTCTGCACACTATGCTAAGAAAATATGAAGTGTCTTGTGTATCACGGACACTGACTTTTTTTTGTATATCTCATTTAAATGAGAATAACAAAAACACATATCTTCGATCACACACGCGTCTATAGACACATAGTATATACTATTTATGTTATAAACAGAATGTGGACTATCTATTTGTATACGAAATGTACACTAAATTCTCACTTTGAAATAAGAGAAAAACAACTCTTTTGGTTCTTGAAATTCAAAAAAATTACTAACGATATCCACCAATAAAATTCCGTGACGTGAGTCGCGTCGCGACTTTTTAAAACTCAGCTAGATTGTCCTGCAATAGCGGCAATCACTGTCTGCGGCATGAGTCACATCGCGAAATAGCGATATGGTAGTGATCGCGCTAAGAAAAAACTATACTGAATTCTCAAGAATCGAATCGATGCAGATTTAGAGTCCTGCCGCGAAATCGTGAGTGTATAGCGATCGCGACGTGACTATGAAATCGCGACTGGACTCCTACAAAATATTTTTTCTAAAAAGCATGAGCTTACCAAGATCACGACGTGATAACGTGACTTTATAGCGATCGCTAAGCGACAGCCATGAGTTTATAGTGATCGAGATCGTGACATCGCGATCGCGTCGTGACTTAGGCGTGGCCGTCGACCTGAGCGTTATGCTTTTCAATTTAATTCGGAGTACAATACAACCAAATAATCTACTAGAGGAATAGAGTGTTCATTGTCATATTGCAACGTGGCAAGATGTAGGATGTAGCCTACACGTTAACTGCAGTCCCCGAGCACATCAGAGCTTGATAACAGCACTTCGAATTATCACGCCACTGTTAATCATGGCACATGGAAAAATTATGGACAGAAATGTGTTTTCGCAATTGGTAAGTTACTCATAATATGAACGAGATAAGTGACTGAAAAGAGTGTAGGGATTTCTACTGTTGAAAAACAAATTTTTTGGACTTGGAACTGTACAGAACCAGGATCTAATCATGTGAATCATTCGAGCAAGTGCACAGTAGGACTTGCACCGAGTCGTCTACACTGAACTGTCGAAATTTTTCCTGCAGGGTGTGCAATTACAAATCGTTGGGGATTGGAAAAGTGAAGGAAAAGCTTGTATTGTCAAGTATGTGTTATCTACTGTGAACAAAGGTTTGGACAGTTTCGAAACGGATATCTTTCCTACTGGCAAACTGTATACTTTTGTCTTATAAGATTTTTCAAAAAAGGTTTCCATTGACTCGAAATAGTATGAAAAGGAAATAACTTAAAAACCTATTGTATAAAAAACTATCATTTTAAATGTCTATTAATGGCGTATTAAAAGGCATTTAATTGGCATTTAATTGGCATTTAATTACACCATTTCGTCCTGAGTATTTGTTTCTTTAGCTTTTTTCAATTTCTTTATTAATGGAGCAGATTTTAAGGCAATACCTAATTTTTTCATCAGTCATAATTAATATCCAGATGTTCAGCGTTATTAGCTTTTGTTAAAAAAAGTTAATAAATGACTCAGAAATATAGGAATGTTTTATTCGAGAAAAAGACTGAATTGTTAAAATCAGATGATCAAACAAAATAGTATCGAAAGAAAAGTAACCTGTTTAATGAAACGCATGGTTACATATGTGTATTTTTTTATATAGTGCAAAAAGAAAAAAAAACAGACTAATAATCTGTTCTTTTCTATTCTGTCGAGTCTCTCTGTTTTGCCTTTCTCTCCCCAAAATGAAACTAACTCATTGTAAGACACTTCATTGTAAACAGGTACGATTGTCTATCATTAATTAAAAAATTCTTTCTTTGTCAAATTGTTACAGCCCTAAAAAAGTTTTTCGGTTCTAAACTACGAACCAAGATTCACGGTTCTTTTCTTTTCGGTTTTAACTAGCGAATCGGAAGCACGATTCTGATTCTGTTGCTCTAGCCGGTGGACTGACTAACACAATATATGACTTTCGTAGCTAGTGGATAGTAGCGATTACTAGATTTGACGTATCGTTCAACGAGCTGAGATTTTCGGTAATTATATATGATATTTTAACGAGACTTTTATTGTTCTTCTTTGTTCTCTTACAAAGAACCATTTTGAGACGATTTCTTGAAAGACGATGCATTGGGTTTCTCTGGATGCTATTATGCTGACCAATAATACAAATATCCCGCTCTCAAAACTGATGAACATAGGTCATTATTCGTGCAAGTCTACATAGTAAAACCAATTTGCGTGAAAATATTTTGAACCACGACGTCCTGATTTTTATAACAATAAACTTCTTCTATTATAAAACGTGTATAATAAGAATAGCAGCTCTTTAAACCTATTTCGAGAAAAACAATCAATGGCAATTGATTAGCTAAGAAATCTCTCTTAAGGAAACGATTTTATTTCAGACAGTCCGGTAATCCTCGATCAAAAATATTCGCAAGTAAAAGAGTGTTTACGAGTAACGGATTACAGTAACGATAAAGAAAAAGTGTCATTTCTAGTCACCAGAGTGTGGAATAATTCCACACTAGTGCTATCACTTTTTCATTGAACGTTTTTTAATTTAAACATCGTGACAAAGTTTTCTTCTTAAATTCTTTTCTTGCCCTGTATGTAAACTGCAAAACCGTATTTGAAGTGACCATATTAATTGACTATTCGGTCTCAGAGGGAAATATTTCACTGTTACAGATGGATTATTCCCCGTTTAATTTTTAAAAGTAATATCTTTTTCCAACTGGTTGCTTGATGTCCGCTGTTCTCATATATTTTTTTAGACTAAAAGTTGCTCTTTCTAATGAAAAAAGAAGCAAGTGTGCACGATGCATCTGGACTGAAACATGATGCAAGCAGAATAGGGAAAACACCTTTTGCATTACCCGTTATGTCATTGAAGCTAATTGATGTATTTTCATTCAGTTGGAGAGAACAGACAAGCCAAGATATGCCGAGAATAAAATGTTATCTTAGATTCAACTTGTAAACAAACTGCCAAATTAGCGTACCCGATAGGCGAAACTAGAAAGTGGCTCTTAAAAATAAGAAGAATTTGGCAATATATTTAATCACTGTTTTGAGCATGAAGCGCCAATTGGTGTATTTTACATCATGACAAATTTAGTATAGAAGAGAAGAAGAATCCTCCGCCTTTTGGCTACCTTGCGGTCGGTACAGGAATGATGTCCGGAGACAGTTTCGTGAGCCCGATATCTTTCCTACAACTAATACTAGCTGTAGCTCTGGGCAGAAGGCCAGCCTGACTCAAAGTTCTTTCGCTCAATCGTTTGAGTACACACGGACTAACTACACACTAGCCACCAGGGCTGGTATATGTCATAACGTAGTCAACATGCTATCGGATGGGTGATCCTAGACAAACAGCCGTTAATGACTTGCCCATGGTCATTCCATGTCTGGTGGTGCCGAGACTCGAACACAGTACCTTGGGAGTACGTGCCAAACAACTTAACCACATAGCTATAGTGGCTGTGTAACAAGAAAAAGATTAGTCAAAATAAGGTTTAAAAAAAGTTTACAAGATAACTTTATTGAAATCAATTTTTAAAAGAAATCTATTCATCAGATTTGTTTTAGGAAACCGATTGCATTGAAATGTGGTTGTTTCACCCAACTACATGGACTGACAAAAAAACGAATAAACTCTCTATGAGAAACCGCTATTAACAATCTTGGGAAATACTTCAGGTGTAACTTTTATATAGAGAAAACGCTGTATGAAATGATTGAAAAAAAATTGTTTTGAATTCATTTCTTTGTCAATGAATCGTATTTTAGTTTTTGTAAAAATGGTACTTAAATACATGTTGTGTTCTATTGTAATAAAAGCAAAGTTTCATTTATTCATCTGTAAAGTCAGAAATAAAGTTGATTGAGAAAAAAAATGAATATAAATAGAGTTTTTTAAAGAAACGGTTGTTGAGAATATAACCTATATATTTTCAAGGAGATTTTTCTATAAGAATTTTATTTTTGTATAATAAAAAAATTAATCAAAACAAATGACGCATTTCTTCGAAAACTGTTGCCATAGACTATACATTCGTTGCTGTTAAATAACGTAAACGAAAAAGATTTGTTTCAGTTTTCTGGTATTTAGTAAATAGCACCCACTGCAGCATCTGAAATTGAAAACTATTATCGATCTCACAATGTAAGAGTAATGATGTTTTTGTATACCATTTGCAAGAAAAGTGATTCACAGTTCGAGTTTTCACCATTTTGTCATGAAAAGTATAGGCTGTCAAAATACTAGCAACTTTGCTGGGATTTAACCGTTAGTCTAGAGAGAACTGATCACTTTCTGAAGCGAAATGTTACTTTAACTAATGCAGTGCTTGAAGATTTCCTTTTATTGTCAAAAGGTGCAGAATCTAATTGTCTGTAAAACTTGATATTTGGTTTTAACATTAATTGAGATCTTTCCACATAACATTTAAAGTATTAGAGCATCCCAGTTTTCAGAATTGTCACACATATTAGTCGATTCTAGTGTCATATCGAACAAGAAAAACGTTATGGATTGAAACAAAATACATCAATCAATTCTCGAGAATATTTCACATTTTGGAAAAAACCACTAAGATGTTGAACCGAAAGATTAGAAACACTTTTAAAAAAATTAAAGTCTGAACGAAATAATTTTGAAAACTGGATACTCGAATACTTTAAATGCTGTGTTGAAGAATCTCACTTAAATATCTAAACCAAATATCAAGTTTTGCAGACAATTAGATTGTACATCTTTTGACTATAAAACGAAACTTTCAAGCATTGCTTCAACTAACAAATTCTACAAGATTTTTCAGGAAAACGTTTTTTTCCAGAGATTCTCTGGAGAATCTTCTGGGATCTTCACGTGTGTTCAACGAATTCTGCATGATTTTTTACCTATGTGAACACTTCAAAACTAAATTTAGCATCAGACTAAAAAGGGGTAGTAGTAAAACATAAAGACACCCACAGACAGCACACATACAATCACAGACAGCTACACAGACATCCATGGATTTCTGCTTATGAATGTCTGTGTAGCTGTCTGCGGGTGTCTTCATGTTTTACTATTACCTGACTAAAAAGGTTATTCAAAATAGTCTTGTCCTGTTTTTCTAAGTGTTGAGCTGAAATTTCGAATTGTCACCATCTTACTTTTTTTACCTTGAGCAGATTAAAATAGTTAATTTTGTACAGTATAATTTAGTGATTAACAAACCAATTAGAGCAGTGAGAGAATCAAAGGCCTACTAGTAAGAAAGTCGACTTTTGTTTATTGACTCAGTCCGATATCCTGGTTGAGTAGAATTCTGGGATACGAATACACATAGTGGCTACTGTTTAAAAAATGTAAGTGTTCTCGTTCAACCTCGTATTGCATATGTTCGGTCTGAAGAAAGCACAAAATGCGTGCAGCTTAAACATTTTCACCTTCACTACAGAATGTCAAATTAGCTTTATCAACGCACTAGTATGAGCATCCATAGTTATGGCGCCTATATTAGACTGCTATGAGCTGTAGAACATTCAACATAGAATAAACCTTTGATACCGCCGTGTTCCGGAGCAAAAGCCCGGCTAAAAAGAAAAATATCCTTGAAAACTGTCATTCACTAAACGTTCCTCAGAACCAGAGGTGTGCATAGAGAAGGACGATCCTGCCCTGTCCTATGCCGGGGTAGCACTTTCTCTTTCCTACTTCTTTTTTTTATTAACAAACGAAAAGTTTTTCTTTTTCTTTACGACAAAAAAGAGTAAAGATATGCATTATATCTTTAATCTTTACTTTTGAAATAAAAGATACTACTTTATCGTTACTCTTGAAAGGAACGGGAAAGTGCCACCCCTAGTCACGTATCCTGCCTTCCCCTGTAGTCAGCACAGGAGAAGAAAAAGCTTTATATACCTGAGTTCTGTATACCCGAATGATATTGTTATTATTATGAAAAAACAGTGTTTGCCTCTTTACTAATGAAAAATATAAAATTAGGTCGTTAAAATTTGAAATGAAGAAAGGTATGTATTTTTTTAACTTCGAGGAAACACTTAAACATCTGTCATTCGTTCTTATATCTTGAACTGATCAGTTAATGCAGAAACTATGTACGTAGCGAGCGAGTCAGTGCTTTTTTGTCCGTATATACACACTAACAGCTTTTTTAATCGGTAATTTTTCATAATTCACTTTCGATAAACAAAAAAACAATAGAAAAGAACCAAAGAAAGAGAAAAAATAGACGTTAACGCTCATTACAATATGAAGATGTTGTTTACGATAAGAAGGTCACATTACATTCAGTTCGACGTACGCAGTCATACTGAATCGATAAATTACATATAACGACAAAAGTTCTCTTTCAAAAAAGGGAAAAAAAAATTGAGTTCACAGTTCGTGATCGTTGTAGATACTAAAGGTATGTTTTAATTCAAAGTCATCACAAGAATAGGTATAAACGTTTGTTAGTGTGAATGTATCAGTCTACCGATAAAAAATTCTCCGCCACTACCGAAATGCTTGTATCATATAGCTAGAGTTAGGAATGGAAATCAAATAAATTTATTATATTTTAAACGAAAATAATGAATCATGTGAAGTTAGGCATTCACCAATACCAATCATTATTGAAGATATTGTACAATAATATTGGGTAATATTAGGTTCCACAATGATAAAAGGCACTTTCATCATAGGGGGGGAGGGGCACTTTCGTCACACGTGACGAAAGTACGTTTTTCAGAAACAAGCATAGTGACGTAAGTTACCGTTAATTTCGGAGTGCTTTTTGTGGCTGTGACGAAAATTCACACTTTGATGATGAAAGTTCCGTCGAGTGTGACGAAATATCCTTGTTTTTAACGGTTCCTGCTTAACTTTCATCACACGTAAATACCGCTATAAATACAGAATAGAATCAAGTGCTGTGAGGTTATTATGTGATCGGAGCACTCCCTCAGTAAGAGCTACACCTAATATTTACTACACTGCAGCACTTCCTTAACAAGTACTTACAGATTATGTGTCCTGACTAAGTACTACTTACACCTTAAAACATAAAGAAACATATCTAGAATCATACATAGAGAATCAAGTGTTGTGAGATTATTATGTGATCGGGAGCACTCCCTTAGTAAGAGCGGCACTTAGTATTTACTACACTGCAGTACTTCCTTAGCAAGTACTGACAGAGTAAATAGTGGCGTATATATACGTTTTCGGAGTGCGTTTTGTGGCTGTGACGGAAATTTACTTCTACATAAATTGTAACTTACAGTGAACAAAGATTTATTGTTCAAAACGTATGAACTTACTCTGTAAGCACTTGTTAAGGAATACTGGCTGCATTTAACGTTCCTTAAATGTGACCAAATTTCACCACTACTGTAGCAAAAATTCGCCTCATGCAACGAAATTTTTGGTGTGTGTGACCAAAATTCAAATTTTGGTGACGACAGTTCCCATGGAGTACCTCCAGCCAAGGAACTTTCGTCATGTATGACCAAAGTGCGTTCGGCATAATGACGAAAGTGTGGTGTGACGAAAGTGCCATAATCCTCCACAATACACTGGATTCGTACTTTTAACCTTAATATCATTTATATTCATAAAAACATGGGGAAGCTTATCCCAGTCGGAATATATATCTCTATCGAGCTATAGATCCCAACTGGGATATAGAAATGGATCGGGATTAACCATGCACCGATTAATAATCGATATTAGGGCATTCAGCAAAGTCGGTCCGCATCAGTTATAAAAGAGCACTTAGGGCTGCCGAATGGCTCCTTTTGTAGAAAAAGGTTTGCTCCACCAAACTGAAGTGCAGAAAGAAATTATAGTGTTATTTGTGACAGAAATATAAGCATCCAAAACTGAGCAAAACTGCGAAAAAATAATCGACTATCGATTATTTTCTGCGATTTTAGTGCGTTTTCGATTTATTACATTTTCTCTATATATAATCTAAAAATTTTTCTAGCACTTCAGTTTGGTAGAACAAACATTTTTCTACAGCTCTAAGTGCTCTTTTATAACTGATGCGGAATGACTTTGCTGAATGCCCTAATATCGATTATTAATCGGTGCATGTCTGATTGGGTTATATTTTGATTCAAGACGGGATATAGAGCATGCGTCTGTACTGTAAAAGTAGGCTGAATTCAAGCGACCCAATACACAGCAACGTTGTGAAAACCCAATATATTGGGTGACCAATATTATTGAGATCCAATATGTTGTATTGGTGGATGCCTATATGGAGTTCGAAAGATTTGCGTTACCATCTTTCTATCTTTTTGCACAAAATGCTTTTCGAACTTTCCAAGCTGGAACGTCAAGTGATTATAAGAGGTGAGGGGAAAAGTTTTGATAGGAGAGTCGCTGGAGGAGGTCGCTGCTGTATATCTTTGTTATTGATCTTGCCGTGTCAAATACACACAGTTAGTTTGAAAGTTTAGCTCAAAACAAGTCTAAGACAGTCTGATCTCACAATCTACTATGCAATGAGGTATCAGCTCTCCGCGGAGACACGATACCGATTATTGTTGCTTAGTGAGATGTGTGTGAGTAGCACGAGGCGAAATGCTAGTAGCATCGGTGGTTGGAGAAATTCAAATTACTTTCATTAATCCTAGATCCAGCTGCACATGGATTGTCCACTCTTGGAATCGCTCGTGTAGGAATGTTTCTGTTGAAAAAGTAATAACATTTGTCAAAGTGATTTATTCAACCCCTTCACTGCATGAAGAACTGTTCCTTCTCACTAAATCCATTAGATTTATACCATGCAACACAAGCATGGTATACAAAAGGGTCTCGATTCCCCCTGCTATTCTAAGTATATTTTATTTAATATAATTGAAAAATATTTTCATAAAACTATTTTACATAAAAGCCGCATCTTCGGATACTTCACATTATCGAGTATGATGATATTATGAAGTATCGAAAGCTCGCTTTTTATGTAAAATGATTTTGCGTAATGTTCAATTATATTAAATATACTTAGTTTCATAAAAAACGTTAAAAAATCAAAGAATATCAATATACCCCTACTATTCACGCTTAGTATTTTTTTAGAAACGGTGAGTATCGGCTGTCATTTTCCAAAAAGTAGAGGAGGACATTTATCACTCATAAAGTTCGATGATTCATGGCGATCTGAGAAGCGAAACGTTTTGACTTGATAGTCTCTGAAAATCGTAGTAATACCTCTGAACGGAAAGCATGCTATCAGCTGCGTCTATCCCCACCCAAGCACCAACCTAAGCTCGAACCTTGTACCACCTTCAAGGTTCGAGTCGTTAGTGTACGACCTGAAGAATGAATTTTTACAATAAAACAGCATCCCATCTACTTTTGTTTGAGGCATTCTGTATCAAACGTCCCACAGGATAGGCGTCCCTGTGTGCCATCAACTGTATACTTGGTCTCGTTATGCTTATTTAATTTTGGATGGCTTCAAGGTAAGTTATTTGTAAAATCAAATTAATGGTCAGCATCAAAAGTCCAAAATTTGAAAAAGTCTCATCAGGTTGCATAAAGATATTTTTCTAACCACAAATCTAAATCGAATATAAAAAATCGGGCTCTATTAGCCTCTAGCTACATGTGTTAGGTTCAGTTTAAGACCTACCCGAGCCCTCGGCGATCTTTCGGTACTGAGAAATCTTGCAGCTACGAAATGGTTTTAAGGTGAAAGTCGTTTTGGAGATATGGTGGCGCGAGTATCTGATGTATGTTTTAGGGCTTGCAGCAAAACGATGTAAAACGAATAACGTTCTTATTCTAACCTTATAGTTGTTGTATGTAAATCCAAAACGCTATTTGCCAGTATTGAATCGATAAGCGCTACGTTCAAGGACGTTGTACAGTGAATAATTATCATTATGTACTTATGGTTGATCTTCCTCGGTGCTCTTCTGATATCGCTCCGAATATTAATTAGAGCTTTTCTGCATAATCTGTACGAACAACCATCATCATTGCACAAGCGTTATACATATAATCGAACAACACCTATATTAATCCATTTCTTCAATATTATATGCATTCTGTATCAATTTTTATTTAAATTCAGTCTATTTAAATTAACACCATCAATTCAATGGTTTAAACAACAAGCTATCATAAAGGCTCAACTTGATGATTTTGGAAATACAGATGAAATGAATTTAATCGAACAAACTTTCAACTATCAAACAGAACTTCAAACTTATGATCCATCCATCTGTCCGATTCATTATTATGCCCGGCGTGAATGGTTTGTAAGAATACTAACTGAACGATTAAAAATTGTTCATAATTTAAAACTGTATCCTCAGATAAAAAAACTAGAAATTAGAGAATCTTTATGTATTATGGGTTTACCTCGTACAGGTACAACACTTTTATATAATCTTCTAGCATTAGATTCAACTAAATGGTGTTATCCAAAACTATATGACTGTGTTGCACCATCATTACCAGTGGAAAATAGTGAACAAAAACAAAAAGATTTCGATCGAATTATAGAGATTTTTCAGCAGAGGATAATGCCCCAAATGCCCAGTGTCCATTATTTTCATAGTCAAGAACCTGAAGAATGTATAATGTTATTTTTTCACATGGGTTTAGATTTATTATCAGCTGTAACCGGCAAAGATCCAGTACGACTACTCAACTATTTATTAGACGAAAATACTTTTGATTATCACTTATTTTATGAATATCATCGCGTGTTGTTACAATTACTATGTTACAGAAAACAACGAAATAACTGTTTATTTAAATGTCCATTCCATTTGTTAGGATTGAAGTCGTTGGTATCGGTATATCCAAATTGTAAAATTCTTATGATACATCGTGATCCTTTAGAAACTGTGCCATCATTAGCAAGTCTAATGTCAATTGGTTCACAGACAAATTATATTGATCTTAACGAGAGTGGAAGGAAAGCATTACATGTTAGTGGTTTATTAGCTGATCTTATTGTTAAAAATGAACAAGAATCTGGTAAATATTTCATTATAGAAAATAATTTGAGGAAACAGCAGAACAAAGCGATAGTTTTCATTCAAATCAGATTCTTTTATGCAACAGTATTGAGAAAAAAAGTGTTTCTCACTTTTACTTCTCTCTTTCTACACAGGAGAAAGAAGTGTTTCAAGATAGTTAGCCAGAATTCTTAACTGATGAAATATAACTAGATAAACAGAATGTTAGCAATTATTTACATGCACTTGACCTTAAACTAAAGATGTTGACAATTCATCAACTGAGTGCTACAACGACCATTTCGCTTTGATGATATTCTTCGCTAAGGTCATAGTCTGACTCAGGCCTTACATCCTTCAAGTTCGAAGGTATTCTGTGTATTGTCTTGATTACGTCTTTATCAATTATCTCTGTTGACCTTGATGATTGTTTTCGGTGTGTCAGTAGTTACTTCCACTTGACTCAGGAGCATACTTTTTTCTTTCTTTATTTCTGTATAAGTTTATCTTATACAAAATAGGTTAGATTGTAGTTTGTAGTTCTGAGAACCTGTTGCAGGGACACTACAACATTAGGACTGTTCCAAGTTCCGAAACAATCGTTGTAGCACTTGGCTGATAAACTTGCAACACGTTTAGTTTCAGGTCAAGTGCATGCAAGTAATTACGAACATCCTGATTTTCTAGGTACGACTAAAAATCTAGAGTTTTACGGCATAGTCTCATAAACAATTAAAATTTTTCTCGTGTTTCTAAGAAGGGTTGTTTTCTTCCCTGGAAAAGAAAACAAAAATAACTTTTGAAAAATTCGAGACTATTCGGTTTTACTCGCAGTTGAGATTCTTTCCTAATTCGATCCCACAAAATCGAGATGAAAACCGCTGACAACTTTAAGAAACTTGGCAGTTTTTAGTTAATCAGAATTTTGAGATTTCTGTGAAAATTTCTATATAAGATGGACAGAGTTCCAAAAATTGATCACTTTGATCTATTTTACAATTGCATAGGCAACAGACACACTTTGGTATGAGAAAAGATTCTTTAAAATAAGTCAGATAACATCGAACATGCAACGAACAAACAAAAAACATTTCAGCCCAAGATGTAATGTGACAAGTTTATGCACAGATCTTTCTTTGAATATTCTATGTATTTCACTCGCACATTCAAAGCCCATTTTGCCGATACAAGTACCACTCCACTACTAAAATAAACATATTTATGTATTGAGAGTAAAACTATTGGTTGATACGGACTAGATATATAATAGAGTTAAAGTTAGATACTTTAGTTCCGTATATGCAAAGGAATAAGCCCGCAGTGGAAGTCTGCTGTCTAGAAGTGGGTCCAACCCAGAACAGGGAAGAACTTTTTCCCGATAGTAGACGAATCAGTCGTTAATTCTGTAGAAATTATAAGTAATACTACCACTAATCAGACCACAACATATAGATATAATTATACGAGGTATAGTTTACGCAAACAAAAGAGGAAAAATCATATCACCGACAAAAAATTAAAGTTCATTTAGAGTTAAAGCAAAGTGCTTTTTCGTATTCAGCACACTTGATAACCTGGAAAATTTTCTGTTCTTAGCGAGAGGAGCCGCCAAAAAAGTTAAGAAAAATTTTTAAAATTGTTTAATTTTACCATGTAGATTTTTCTGCGTCAATTTGTTCGAAAATTTTTCTTAACTTTTTGACGGTACCCCTCGCTAAGAACAGAAAATTTTCCAGGTTATCAAGTGTGCTGAATACGAAAAAGCACTTTTCTTTAACTCTAAACAAACTTTAATTTTTTTTTATCGGTGATATGTATAAAGAATGACTTAATAATATATCTATTCGTTTACAATTCTCTTTTCAATATCATACGGCCTGACTTAATCTGTTCTTCTATATCGAGAGAGAGAAAATAACCTTTGTGTCTGTAAATATTCTAAAGATGTATTTTAGTTTATTTTATTTCGTTTGTTATTCTTCGATGTTCATACGAATAAGTATGCCTTATGAGAGAGAGATTAATAGTTAGTTGTTAAAAAGAAAAGAAAATGAAAAACAAACTATAAATAGGCGTGCAACAATATAAAGTTTAAGCAGTCACTCACTCTACATTTTAAATCTGCACAAGTTATATGAAATAGAATTTTAACTATATTTTATATTTTTATATATTTTATTAAGTACACTGAAGAAGATCTCAATTAAAAGAGGTCGAAACGTTTGTTGTTTTGTCAAAATTAAAATAAAATTAAAATACGGAACTAAAGTATCTAACTTTAACTCTATGTTTATGTATATAATTTTTTTCAGATGCATCATCCGGGAATCAATTTTATCACATTCAATACAAAGATTTAATTCAAAATCCTGTTGAAACAATGAAAAATCTCTTTTCTTTCTATCAGTTTGAATATACATCAGACTATGATCAATCATTAAAATATTATTTAAAACAAAATCCTCAACACAAACATGGTCAACATAAATATTCATTAGAAAAATATGGTTTATCCAAACAAGAAATACAGTTAAGATTCTATTATTATTGTAAATTATTTAATATTTCGAATTCGGAATCATAACATCAAAAAAGATTTACATTTATTATTGAGTAGTAGTTTATAATAGAGAGATTTCAAAACGAAAAAACTGTTTATTAAAAATACCTTTCAAAGCAAACGCAGTTTTTAACTAATATTAAGGTTAGACTGCATAGTTAACTATATTTATTTTATTCATAATAATAATTTCATTTTGATTAATGCTTCCACGTCTGATTGTGACTTTTGTGACCATGATTAATGATATATAATCATGATTTGTCTATCACTCTTAAAGCTCTAATAGACCTTGGTCTGCTTGCTTAGTCAAATTTGTTGTAACTATCTTTTTTTTTCTTAGTAAACAGGATTATGATTTAAAAAAGAGGAGAAATAATGCACATGTTAGGCACTGTTTGTAAACCCCCCCCCCAGAATAGAAGGGCATGGCTTTCTCTTGTGTCCCGTCGGATCAACCTTTTTAGGGTGGCCTTCTATTAAGAGTGGCCTTCTAAACCGACCTCCTAGAGAGATTTTTCTAAAAGTTTTCGC